>JAQGDG010000195.1:0-259947 GCA_029844215.1 Przewalskia tangutica | reverse complement strand
TACTCACAATAAATAAACATTATGTCGTCGTGACTCACGCCCTCAAAGTCATCATAAAACCGCACGGTAAGCATTTGTATAGTCACTACTAAAAACCCCGCATAACAGTAAAAACGTGAAATCAGATCACGGCATTCCTCGTTTGACCGTCACATTTATCAAAGCCGCCACTCGCTCAAGCAAGATTCAATGTACGCTTCAGCCTCGAACTCCGTACCCGCAGACAGCCACCTAACGGGCCCGCAGATGCAGGTATTCCTCGTGATCGAGGGTAGTTACTCCTAAGAAAGGCCCCGGACTCGCCAGTCTGCACGCCACAGCACGACGACCACAGCGGCCGTGATACTCACCTGGAACTCCGTAGCTCGCGCCAAGCCACTCCTGAACCTGCGTAAGGTATTCTCGAATCATAGGTCCAACTAGACGCTGAGTACACCACAGCGTCGGGCGGCTTAACCCGGGTCGCAGGTGATGTAATATCAACGCGGCGGTTTTATGGATCAAACAATCTAAGCATAATGAGGAAAACCCATACTGCTGCAAGCGTATACACGAAGATACTAACCGTAGCGTCTGCGTGTTTACTTATCAAATCGACAAGAAAGTATTACAAGACTATCACAAATCAATACAATCGAGTTATTCACACAAGGTACTTTCTACATTATCTTGTAACAAGTTTGGTTTTAACCCCAATTACTTTATGTATTATTACTCTTTTAAAGAATCCGTTTCTTTCCATAAAGAAGTCGCCTGATACCAGTAGTATAAAAATAGAGTGATTATGCTTTTGAAGTAAAATCAATAATTTCTCTTTTGTGAAATCAAGTAACAACGTTCTTTTCCCAGCGCTTAAGTTTGCCTAATTTTAATTACTTTCGAGTTTCTGCGTTTTTGAGAGAAGGTTTACGTAGTTCGTAGCTTTAATCTGGCGCAAACAATTGGAGAAACAGATACCTCTCTGAAGATGTAGATGGATTGTTATTATTATTACGTGGCTAATCTTATTCACAATGACAGCCCGATCTAGTAAATGTAATATCATTTTGTCGTCTAAATGTAGCTCTTATCTGGATGGGGAAGTTTCTACTTTGGTTTTAATAATACTTTATTAGTCACAATATTTCCACTTTATTAAATGACTAGCTGTGGTTTATTCGACATTTATTCTGATCGGTAAAACATCATTCCTTTTGAAAACCAAAATATTGTTACTCACGAATGAGGTTCACACTTTTTAACAAAATTCATATTAGTATAATAAGTCAGAATCTCTTATTTCCTTAAATCAATAAATACAGTTCTTTTTATCACTCTTAAGGCGTTATACATAGCATCCCGTAGCTAGAAGCGCAAACTCTTGAAAGCTTTTAAACAAGTGTTACTGTAGCTAACAAAAGGGTTTCTTAGTGCATTGAACTCGCGGATTAACTTTTTATTAGGGCTTAAGTGGGAAGACATTGCGTAATTATTATTGAGGCTTAAGTCAGAAGACGTTACTTAGTAATTATTATTGGGGGCTTAAGATGCTGAAGAACATTGCAGTAATTATTGATTCAGGGCTTAAGCGAAAGGCGTTCTTAGTAATTATTATTAGAGCTTAAAGTCAAAGAAAGACATTGCGAAGCAGTGTATTAGTTATTTTTGCACCACAACGTCACGTCTCTTGAGTACTATATGCATATTCTTTAAAATATAAATGCTTTCGAGGATAGGAAGAATCACGTACGCTATAGTGAAAACCACACTTAGGATTGGATAATATGCTGTGCCAGTATGCGACGCTATGTCGATCGAGTCGTCTGCTCGCGTCTAGATTATCTTGTATAAAGCTCCCCAGCAGGAGGGTTACAGCTATTACTATGGACATTTGGCAGCCTTAACTTCCCTACAGGTGAGCTACTTTCGAGTCTCTTGTGAAAACTTGATCATTATGTAAGTCACAGTTCTATTATTCTTAACTTTTTAAGCCGCCTACTTTGTGATATGGTTTCAATTCTATTCTATGATATCCTTCAAGTATTTTAATCTGTATTCCTATCTTCTCTGATTTTTCTGCTCTAATTACAAAAGGAAGATAAGATTTGTTATTTACCTCATTAAACTGAATAATATCCTAGATAAAGAAGTCGCGCTGAGCGAGGTTTAACTCACTACAAGTTATTAATAAATTAGCTCGAGAACCTTAGAAGATTCTTGTGAACTACTCCCAAGGACCTAAGGGATTTGGGCTAGGAGTATTTTTGGGCGTTATACTGATACTAGAAGGCAGAAGCTTTTCAACCAAGGGAGGGGTAGATTTATTTGGAGCTAGGCTAGAGGATAGCCTCAAACTAAGGCTTCTCAAGAAAGGGGATGTTGGTTGAAAAGGCTACAAAGGGAGAGGGAAGGATTTTGAAGACTTGGAAAGTGAAATGTGGATGAAGAACTCTTACGTCTAAAGGGGCTGTTTATAGGTCGAGGGATGGCCCAGCTTGATAGCCTTGGGATTGTGCGAAGTGCAGGCAGCAAGTGTAGGGTGAGGATTTGAGGCAAGTGTCCTTGGCGACTTGCACCTGAAATATCTTTGCAAACTCACGTCAGACAAAATAAACCCGACCCAGTATTTTTATTATGATGTGACATCCCGTCGATGAGAGGAGTGACAAGTGTGCGGCCCCTGCGTTGAATCGGCGTGTTTAGATCTCTCGGAAAAATCCGCCAAAAATTAGAAAATGACATGGCGAGGAATTTATCCTGTGAGTCTTGTAAAGCGTTTACGTCCGGAAGCTTGACTACAAGCGGTAGTGTTATTGCACAAAGTGGAGATGCGTCCCGAGCCAAGCCCAGGGGGTGACACGTGTGCGCCCTCTGCCGTCGACATATTTAAATCTTCGAAAATATCCTGATGGCCAAAATCTAGAAAACAAAAGTGGGCCAGCAGCCTGTAAATTTGTTACTCTCCGTGGGCCCATGGTGACAAGCTCAGAAAAGACAAGTTCCATCGATCAATATTCAAAAGTGGAGATACCGTCACGGGAATCGATTCCCGTTCTTGAACCTTTCCTTCCGCCATAAAAAGCGGAAACTTTTAAGGTGGAAAAATAACAGATTATTAAGCTTTCCGATTTCAATGTGCGGTATTCTCGTGCGTGCGTCTGCGCATACATGCACCACTGAAACTACGAGTGCCAGCAGTTATCCCAACATGAAGATCCCGAAATACTGCTTTATCCATGATAGTAGCAAATGAAACACAGGAAAATCTTCCTGGTTGGTTGAAATGTTAAGAGGATTGCTAGAAACTACTGAGGTTGCTGGAGCGGTTTGGAGATACGTAATAGGAGCTAAACGTTGCTTTCGGGATCGACTTATAATCTTGGATAATTTTGGAGAAACTTATCGAGGTAGCCAATACTTTGTCACTATTATGATGGAATTACGTATTTGTAGTAATATATAATTAATTATATGATTTATGGAAGGATGATTATAAAGAATTGAGCTTGTATTTACGATAATTTTGGTATATTCTGATGAACTTGCTCAGTAGCCTATGTGTGAAAGCGATGTTGTACCACGTCCCAGTTAGAGCGATGTAACCCACTTGGAGTTATTGGCTTGGTAAGCGGGATGTGTGATAGGAGGAGATTTATGTGGATTTACTGGGGTGGGGAGAGTGTTTGCGGAACACTCAAGTAGAATAAGGAACCTTGTACTTAGAATTGTTCTCACGAAGAGATCACAGAAGGTTGATAGACGCGTTTTGTGGCCTTTATGGGGTTGAAGTCATACTACGAGTAGCGTTGTTATACCCCGTATTTCCAGAGTGGGTAATATGCACTGGTGAAATGCGATTATAAAATTTGAGCCTTAAAGATTTGGCAAGTTCGAAATTTGTGCACACGTGCCGAAAAGAATCGTTGATTTAAACGCTTTACTAAACTTGCGAAGGAAAATTCCGGCTATGTTATTTATAATTTTTATGGATTTTTCCGAGAGACGAAGCATTTTGGACCAACGGGAAGGTGACATACGTGCCTACCCTCACATTGGGAAAGTGGAAGCCGCTAAAGCAAGGACGCTGAAAAAGAGAGCACTTTAGTTGGTAGGATATTTTGTGCAAGTTGTGTGGTAGATTGATAAGGTCCACATGGTTAAAATCTGGCCCTTACCACTACCAACTTGCACCGCACTTATCTTCATCTTGGCCATTGGTTGGCCTTTGGTTAGCCTATAAATACTCCCATAAGTTGAAGACTTTTTCATCCTCACTTGAAAAAACTTCTAAGGCAAAACCCTCCATCTCCCTTCTCTTGTGCTCTCGTCACTTGACACCCTCCCCTTTGGCGGTAGCTTCTAGCAAAACACCCTCCTCCTTGGAGCCCTCAGTAGAGAATACCCCCTAGCCTAGTTGTTTTCGTATAATACCCTTTGTTGTGGTATAGAAATACTCCTAGTATTGTTATAATGCCCAAATACTCGCCCAAATACCTTGTAGTATTCCCAAGGTTACACTTATACAAAAGCCCGAGGAAAATACTATATACTTTCTTTAGCCACTAAACTAAAACCCCAAGGAAAACCTTGATAATGCTCATTGAAGTGTTAAGTAGAAGTTCAGTAGAACTTCTAAGGGTTGTTTGGAGGCGGGTTGGAGCACTCGGAGTAGAGCTTAACGCTGCTCGTGAGCGACGATATTACTCGGATAATTTTTGGGCTCATCGAGGTAAATACCATCGTCCTTCTATTGTAATTGGAAATTACATATTGTCGAGAGTAAATGAATATAAGATTCATAGAAGGAATTTGAACCGTAATAGAAGGATATTACTGATCAGACTTGAGCTGAAATCACATCGGTAGAGAATATAAGTAGAATTTTAATCGTACTTACATAGTGATGTATTACGCAGATCGATAACCTTTATTGGTTGAATGTTTTGCAAGAATATGGCATGTAAGCTACTTAGAAGGTGGACAAGGCTACAACGTTATACCGGCGAGCGCGTTTTTATAGTCGATAATCGTCGCGAGGTATGTGATTCTTCCTATACTTTGAGCATGATATTTTAAAGGAAGATATATATAGTACGGCAATGCCTTTTGACTTAAGCTGAATAATATATAGTAGGCGATCGCGCTTAATTGAACGTAGTTGTACGATAAATGTCTTTTGACTTAAGCCCGAATAATATATAGTACTCGTAGATTTACGTATGCTAATTGAACGTAGTTGTACCTACAATGTCTTTTGACTTAAGCTCGAATAATATATAGTACCAGACGTCACGTGTGCTAATCGAACGTAGTTTGATCGCAAATGTCTTCTTTGACTTAAGCCCAATAATATATAGTGCGGTAGACGACGCGTGTGCTAATTGAAACGTGGTTGTAAACAATGTCTTTTGACTTAAGCCCTGAATAATATATAGTACTTCGGTGACGACGCGGTGCTAATTGAACGTGGCTTGCAATGCGACAATGTCTTTTGTCTTAAGCCCTAATAATAAGAAATCTTCAAGTATGTCACAAGAGTTAAGAAACCATTTTGAAAGAAGGAGTAACACTTGGTTTTAAGGTTTTAAAAAGAGTTATACTAGCTTTACGGGGAGTTAGGTATAACGTCTTAAGAGGGGTAAAGAAAATGGTTTCTCGATTTTAGAAGTTAAGAGACTTGATCTTATAAGATGTAAGAGACTTAACCCTAAGTGAATTAATATGAGTTTATTGTGAAACCTCATTCGTGAGTAATGAGTACGTGGTTTTTAAAAGGAATAATGTTTTACCGATTTCAAAATCGTAATGTGTATCGACAAACCACTGCGGCGCTAATAAAGGAAAATGTATTGAATAATGAAGTATTATTAAAAAAACTAGAAACTCTCCATGCATGTATGCTTAAGATGAGACAAAATGATATTACATTTTTCTAGATCAGCGGCCGCGCTTAATAAGATTGATTATGAACAAGAATAACTCTACTTCCGTATGGCATATGTTACTCAATTGTTTTAAAAAGAGATTAAGACATTGAACTATGAAACTTTCTAAAAAGAGACTTGCGTAATTGAAATTAGGCAAGCCGGAACTTTAGGAAAAGTAGGTATCAATGTTGTCTTAAAATGTTTAAACATGTAAGTTATAACAAGCTTTACGGGAAGTTGGTTATAACGACTTATGAAAACAAAAGAAGGGTTTTATCATTGGTTTTAATGTGGTACTTGTTGATCGACCTCTTTCGGGGGCAGCGTTCATGCCAGGTAGAGGTACATCACAAGGATCCTCGCTTTAGGATCACCTTTCGCTCTTGGGAAGCTCCTCCTTCGAGGCTTATCTCGTATGTTACCCCGAGTGCAGCCAGAGTTCTTGTACATCTGTGTTACGTGGCCTGGCTCCCGTCACCGTCATAGTTGTTTATAAATCTTAAGTGCAAAGCCTTTGCGCAAGTGGCGGTTGTAAGGATTGTAAATCGTTTCAAAATGTCTTCAGATATATATATGCTAAAAGGCAACCGCTGTTTGGTGGCTTATTTTCTTTCATCTTGATCCATGTCTATTTGCATGTCTAAGTTTTTATTTCACTGGTTTTTCTCGATGTTGTATCACTAGTGCCCGGTAAGGCACCACACGGGCAGTTCGGGTCGTGACAAGCGTATTCTACTCAAGGTGGAAAAGGCTAGCAGGGTTATAGTACTTTGAGCGCTTTGCTAATTGTCGATAATCGTCATGAGGTATGTGAACCTCTTCCTATCTTTTTCTAGCATGATTGTTGTGAACTATGTAATACGGTAGACGCATACGTGCTAAACGAATTTGGTTGGTTTAAAACATAAAGTGTTATAACGCTTTATGGGAAGTTTGTTGTAACAACTTTATGTAGGTAAAGAAATGGTCTGTGGTTTTTAAAAGATAAGAGACTTGACTTATAAATGACTTGATGTGAAATATTAAGGACTTGGTTTGTGTTAAAAAGTTGTGAAACCGCATTTATGAGAAATGGGTAATTGGGTTTTAAAAAGGAATAAGTTATATTGATTTCAGAAATGAGAATAAGTATCGAACAAACCACTGCAGCGTTAATAAAGAAAAATGTATTGACAAATAATTAATTATATTAAAACCAGTAAAAACCTCCATCTGCATAGAAGCTAAGATAAGACAAAATTGTATTACATTTCCTAGATCATGGTTGCTTTAATAAGATCATTAATAACAAGTATTGATTTTTCTTAAATTCCAAAGTAAGGAACTTGTTTTCTAAAAGAAAAGAGACTTGAAGAATTTGAAGTGTTTTGGTTTAAAAGAAAGACATGGTTTTGTCTTAAGATGGTAAAAAGAAGGTATGGAAATTGTTTTGGTTTACTTAAAAAGATAGTTACTCTATTTTGATACTACGGGTATCGTGTGACTTTTTGTGAAAGAAATGGATCTTTTAAAAGAGTTAAAGTACGTAGTACCTTGGGGTTAAAACCCGGATTTGTGGTCATAAAATGAATGTCTAAAAGTATGTTGAACTTGCCTATGCTTGTGGTGATAGCCTTTGTTGTGCAAGTGTTGTATTTCGTGCTATCACAGAACGACCCGCGGCCCCCGCATCGTGCCTTACCGCACCCTAGTGATACAACATCGAGAAAACCAGCGGAAAATAAAACACGAGTCATGAAACAAGAGATATAATTATAAGCAAAGCAACCAAAGCGGTTGCCTTCAGATATACATAAAACACGAACAATTTAATCTTTACAACCCCGCCTACAACAGATTACTGCACTTCAAGATTTACAACGACTATGACGGACAGGCCCCGCCATACCCTGAATGTACAAGAACCTACAACTCAGGGAACACATACAAAAGATAAGCCTCCAAGAAACGGAGCTTCCCAATACGCTGAATCGTGATCCTAAGAGCGGATCCACGATCGATGTACCTCTACTGCGGGATGAACGCAGCTCAAGGAGGTCAAGATAACGAGTACCAAGTATGAAATCAGAAAATATCAGAATGAAATCATACTAGTCTATATAAAGCAGAGACATGTATGATAACCAAACTATTCCAACATAAAAGCAGCCATATCCATCGTGGACTCACGCCTCAAGTCATCACTCAAATATAACTATGGGTCTCACGCCCACAACATCAATCATGTTCAGATCATGGCGCATGCCCGGAATTCTGCATCGGCAGACATGTCCATGATGCAACAATAATACCAATGCCCCATGGCCACATGCCCCGAATTCTACCTCTGTAGACACGCCCATGTGACATCAACAATAATATCCGGGTGATCAACCGCCGCATGGCCATGCCCCTGCATTCTACCTCGGTGTAGACATGTCCATGTAACCAATAACAATATATCGGGTAATCAACCCGACCGCATGGCGCATGCCGGAATATCAGATTGGTGTAGACATGTCCATGTGACATCAACAACAAGACAAGAATCAAAATGAAACATACCCGTGGAATTCTCCATCACCGCCAAGACGCCCAAGTAAGTTCTCAACAAGTCGACCGCCTCTATCGAGACGCCAGAATACGTAAATACCACACTTGCACAACAAAGGCTATCATCACAAGCATAGGCAAGTTTCACAACAACAAGCATAGGCAAGTTTCACAACAACAAGCATAGGCAAGTTTCACACCAACAAGCATAGGCAAGTTTAACACAACTCAAAGTACTTTCAGTTTATGCCAAAGTCCGGTTTTAATCCCAAAGTACTACATACATTAAGTTCTTTAAAAGAGATCCATTACTTTTATAAAAGTCACCCGATAATTCGTAGTATTAGAATGACCAACCCACATTCCTTTTCAAAATCAAGTAACAACATTCTTTCCTAAGTTCCGGTTTGCCTAGTTTCAATTACTCAAGCTTCTCATTTTCAAATGCTCAAGTCACTTATTTTAGAAAGGTTTCATAACTCATAGTCTTAATCTCTTTAAAACAATTGAGTAACATATGTCATATATATGAGTAGTTTATTCTTGTTTATAACGATCTTATTACAATGACCATGATCTAGAAAATGTAATATCATTTTGTCTCATCTTAGCTTTCTATGCAGATGGAGGTTTCTACGGTTTTAATACATCATTATTCAATACATTTTCCTTTATTAACGCCGCAATGGTGCTGTCGATACACATTCCGATTCGAAATCAAGAAACATTATCCCTTTAAAAACCAAGTACTCATTACTCACGAATGAGGTTTCACACAAACATCCACATTAAAACAAATAAGTTAAGTCTCTTATCTTATAAGATCAAGTCTCTTAACTTCTAACATCGTGAAACCATTTTCACTTACATAAGGTCGTTATAACTAACTTCCCATAAAGCTATTATAACACCCTATGTTTTAAACCAACCAAATCACTTAGCACACGTGACGTCTCACCGTACTACATAGTTCACAACAATCATGCTAGAAAAGATAGGAAGAAGTTCACATACCTCGCGATTTATCGACAATAAGCAAAATGCTCCAAGTACTACAACCTTGCTAGCCCTTTCCACTCCTCGAGTAGAATACGCTACTCTTAGCACTTTCACCTATAAAGGTCACAAACGTCTATTATCCCCAAAACACAAGTTCCCATTTTCTCTGTAAAATTCTGGCACACTCCCGCCACAAAGTGTAAATCTCCTCCTCTAGCGAGGCCGGCTACCACGCCAACCCGGGGGGTTTACACGCCTAACCGACGTACAATTCTACACGCAATACTACACAAGTCTATCGCAATACACCCTATGTAAATACAGATTCGCTTCTTTATTCTTCAGCTTAAGTCAAAAGACATTGCCACAATAATGTTCATTCTATATATAGTATACTTCAACTATATAATCCTACAACATGTAATCTCCAATTACAATAGAGGACAAGATAATTACCTCGATAAGCCCAAAATTATCCAAGTTATAATGTCGATCCCGAGCAAGGTTTAGCTCACTCCGTGCGCTCCAATCCGCTCCAAACAACCCTTAGAAGTTCTAACCAACTTCTACTCAAATACTTCAACCAACCATGAAGATTTCCTTAGGGTTTCGGTTTGAGACTAAAGGACAAAAGGTAGTATTTCGCTCTACGTACAGAGGTATCTTTGGAATACTACAAGGTACAAGGCTAAGGTATTTTGGGCATTATAACAATACTAGAGAAGTATTTCAATACCACGAGGAGGGTATTATACGAAACAACTAGGCTAGTGGGGTACCCCGGCTAGCACCACAAGGGGAGGAACCTCGCCAAAACCACACGAAAAGTGGAGGGGAAGGCTCGCCAAGAGCTCACAAAGGGGAGGAGAGTTTTCAAGGCTTAGACAAGTGAAGAGTGGATGAAGAAGTTCATCCCAAGGGTATTTATAGGAAACCAAAAGCCAACCAATGGCCAAGATCAAGCCATGTGCAAGGCAAGTGTATGGCCTTGATCAAGCCAAGTGCACCCTAACCCCTACTCCACAAAACAAGGCACAAAACATGGCACCAAACAAGCCACAAAACAAGGCCAAAACAAGGAGCCAATAGGCCTCCAACCCGTGACCAACCGCCAACCCATTATCGCCTAAATGAGGTGACAAATGTCACCCTCCCGTTGGTCCAAAACATTTCGTTGCTCGTAAAAATCCGAAAAAATACTAAATCACATCGCCGTATTTTTCCCAACGTAAGCTGTGGAAACGTTTCGTCGAAAAACGACTCCAATCGGCACTTGTGCCCAAAATTCGGTCCTTTGCCTAACTTAAGGCTCAAATTCTCTACGTACGTCCTTACGTACATACTCTGGAAATACGGGGTATAACATTCTCCCCTCCATAGAAACATTCGTCCCGAATGTTCCTTCTCAAGTCTCATCACAAACACGCGCTTAGTATAGCCTTCATCGCTATACGACGAAAACAATCATGCCACACCCGCCATAAAAATAACAAACGCACCAATACTTAAACCCAAGTCAATGAGGAAACACCTCTAATCATCACAAAACCCTTACGAGGTCTAAAATATACTCCCGTCACACCTTCCTTTCTCAAAAGAAACGATCACACACGTTCACTTTTCCCTATCTTGTTGTACCCTTCTCGAACACTCAAACTCTTTCTAGTATTTGTACCATACTCCAGTAACGCTCGCTTTCCAACTCTTGAGTCACTACCTCCAAACTTGGTCATCTTACTAACCTCGATCTTCTCTAAGGCCGCTCGCCTCCACGATCCGCTTTTGGTCGAACATATCCACCAACTCATACGATGGTCATACAAACTTGAGCCTAGCATCCTCGTGACCTACCACCGGGACCACGAATCACCCCACCCCAAACCGGTTCGGTTGACCCAAATGGTCCTCAACCCGACACCAAACCGAGCCAAACTCTTGTTCCACGATCCTGAACAATCTTACTAATTCAAATCATGAAACCTACAACTTCCATCACACACTACACACGGACTTATAACACAAATAAATCCCACGATACTACTACTCGATAAGGGTCAAAAATAAATCTTCAACTCAAGACGACCTTACCCCTAATGTCTCAGTCGTGACAAAGTCTAAGGTTCACACTTACAAACTCCCCATACGTAACCTCACAACTAAGCATGTTTTCTAAATCACAATTAACACAACGCTATTCGCATATGCACGTAATAATGAGACCATTATAACAAGCATACCAAAACTACTGAGGTTAAGGATATACGAAGCTACCGCTCCACTCTAATCATAGGCCTCGCCGGCAGGCTTACAATGTAGAAAGCGATGAACCACCATCGATCCGGTAGGGTGAGTCGTAACATCCGTGCTACCTTGGTCTGACAAGCTCGAAATGGCCCCGCTGCCGCAAAAATAACAAGCTCCCCGCACCTGCGACACTCCAAATGCGGTCTACCACATCGACTACACCGAGGTAGGGTGACCGCGTCGCCAACACTTACTTCCTCGAAACTCAACCTCGAGCCCCGACGCGCTCCGAATACTCGAAGGTTGTGGAGGACCACTGCGGTGGCGGAGGTACAAAACTAGTATCTTTGCGAGGCGGTCCGCCTCGAAAGTCACCAAAGGACCTCGTTGTTCGGCCTCTTCGCGATCTTGGTCATTCCGTCGACCTCTCCGTGCCTCACATCGGTCGTGAGCTGCGTGCGGGCAATGTCCATGCGGTACCGAGAGTTACTCTGAACATGCCTCGACATGTAATCATCTAATCCGGTGGCGTGGCGGTGCACTCTATCCTCCATGGTTGCCACCAGAGCGGGGACATACCGAGCCAACGAGTCAAACTCCGTTGTACTCTCGGTATGCGCCTCTGTCTCGGATCATAAATTGCCGGCCCGTGCCCTCCTCATCTGCGGAGGCAAGAAGTGAGTGAGAATGCCGAGAACTCGTCCCATCTTCTTTGGGCGCATGCTCTCGGGACAACTCGCGAATCAAACGATCATTGCGGTATCGCGCGGCCGATGCGCACCTAAGACCACCGACTCGGTCTCGAAGCCTTGATCACTCTCATGATCCGGCTGTAGCTGCGGATGAACTCCTGCGGATCATCCTCGTGCCTCGACCCATAAAACTGCGGGCTACAACTCGTAAAGTCCCGTGAGCCTCAAACTATCTGCTCGAGGGTGAACGGCTGGTGCTCTGATCGGAACTTGAGCTGCGCATCGGCCTATCCTCATATCGGCCGACCACGACCCGGCAATCGGGCCATCTCTTGTAACCCATCTCCTGCGCCGGTGTGGGTGGAGGCTCAGTATTGTGGTCTCGGCAGCCTGCTGCGGCTCTAAACTCACTGGGTGGCGGCGTCCTGAAAACCGCCCGTCGAAGCACCTGACCAGTCTTGTCAGGGCTGCGTACTCGTGCTCTACGTATCTCACTAGCGGCACCCTCGCTGCCTTGCCCTCCCGCTCTGGTTGCCCTTGCGGAGGCATAGCGGTAAAACGAGATACGTCGGAGGGTCCACTTACAATTGACTCTAAGGCACGATCTCGGAATGAGAAGAATGGAAACCAATCCTAAATGTCCTATAGCCTCACGATTATAGATGTGGTGCACAACACAGATAATCAAGACTTCACTAGACACGGTCAGAGACACTTTCCGAGGATTAGCGCTCACGATACCACTTTTGTAACGACCGTTAGGCCAGATTCTTGGTGCCTTACCGGGCACCCTAGTGATACAACATCGGAGAAAACCGGAAAATAAAACATGAGTCATGAAACAAGAGATATAATTATAAGCAGGCCAACCAGCGGTTGCCTTGGTATACATAAAACACGAGCAGTTTAATCCTTTACAACCACTGCGCAAGTACTACTGGACCTCTAAGATTTACAACGACTATGACGGGACAGGGCCCGCCATACCACGAATGTACAGAACCTACAACTCGGGGAACACATACAAAAGATAAGCCTCGAAGAAAGCGGAGCTTCCAATCTGTTGGCGTGATACTAGGCGGGGATCCACGACGATGTACCTTACTGCGGCATGACGCGATTTCCGAAGGTCGATCTGGCAATTACCAGTATGTGAAAGCGTAAAAATATTGTAATGAAATCATACTAGTCTATATAAAGCGGGAGACATGTATGATAACCAAACTACGATTCCATGACATAAAGCGGTCATATCGATCAGGGGACTCACGCCTCAAGTCGTCACTCAAATATAACTATGGGTCTCACGCCCACAACATCAATCATGTTCGCATCGGCGCGTGCCGGGGTGCATCGGTGTAGGCATGTCGTGATGCAACAATAATACCAATGCCCCATGGCGCGTGCCGGAATTCTACACCGGTGTAGACACGTCCATGTGACATCAACAATAATATCTGGGTGATCAACCACGCGTAGCCACGTGCCCCGAATTCTACCTCGGTGTAGACATGTCCATGTAACCACAATAACAATATATCGGGTAATCAACCCGAGCGCACGCGTGCCGGAATCTTGCATCGGTGTAGACATGTCCATGTGACATCAACAACAAGGCGATAATCAAAATGGAAACATACCCGTGGAATTCTCCATCTGCGACGCCGTCCAAGTAAGTTCTCAACAAGTCGAGGCCTCTATCGAGACGGCGGTAACACGAAATACCACACTTGCACAACAAAGGCTATCATCACAGCATAGGCAAGTTTCACAACAACAAGCATGGCAAGTTTCACAACAACAAGCATAGGCAAGTTTCACACTGACAAGCATAGGCAAGTTTCACACAACTCAAAGTACTTTCATTTTATGCCAAAGTCGGGTTTTAATCCCAAAGTACTACATACATTAAGTTCTTTTAAAGAGATCCATTACTTTTATAAAAGTCACCCGATACAGTAGTATTAGAATGACCAACCCATTCCTTTTCAAAATCAAGTAACAACATTCTTTTCCTAAGTTCGGTTTGCCTAGTTTCATTACTCAAGCTTCTCATTTTCAAATGCTCAAGTCACTTATTTTAGAAAGGTTTCATAACTCGTAGTCTTAATCTCTTTTAAAACAATTGAGTAACATATGTCATATATGAGTAGTTTATTCTTGTTTATAACGATCTTATTCTGACGACCATGATCTAGAAAATGTAATATCATTTTGTCTCATCTTAGCTTCTATGCAGATGGAGGTTTCTCTGGTTTTAATACATCATTATTGATACATTTTCCTTTATTACTTATTCGCAGTAGTGCAGCCGATACACATTCGATTCGAAATCAGTGAAACATTATCCCTTTAAAACCAAGTACTCATTACTCACGAATGAGGTTTCACACAAACATCCACATTAAAACAAATAAGTTAAGTCTCTTATCTTATAAGATCAAGTCTCTTAACTTCTAACATCATAAACCATTTTCACTTACATAAGGTCGTTATAACTAACTTCCCATAAAGCTATTATAACACCCTATGTTTTAAACCAACCAAATCACTTAGCACACGTATGCGTCTACCGTACTACATAGTTCACAACAATCATGCTAGAAAAGATAGGAAGAGGTTCACATACCTCGCGGCGATTTATCGACAATAAGCAAAATGCTCCAAGTACTGCAACCTTGCTAGCCCTTTCCACTCTCGAGTAGAATACGCTACTCTTAGCACTTTCACCTATAAAGGTCACAAACGTCTATTAACCCCAAAACACAAGTTCCCATTTTCTCTGGAAAATTAGTGGCACCTCCCCACGAGTGTAAATCTCCTTCTATCGAGGCGGCTACCAAGCCAACCGGTGGGGTTTACATCTAACAGGGCGTGTACAATTCTACGATAATACTACACAAGTCTCTGTCTGATCGGTCTATGTAAATCTGATTCAGTTCTTTATTCTTGAGCTTAAGTCAAAAGACATTGCCACAATAATGTTGATTCTATATATAGTATACTTGACTATATAATCCTACAACATGTAATCTCCAATTACAATAGAGGACAAGATAATTACCTCGATAAGCCCAAAATTATCCAAGTTATAATGTCGATCTGAGCAAGGTTTAGCTCTACTCCGTGCGCTCCAATCCGCTCCAAACAACCCAGAAGTTCTAACCAACTTACTCAAATACTTGAACCAACCACGAAGATTTCCTTAGGGTTTCGGTTTGAGACTAAAAGGACAAAGGTAGTATTTAGGGCTCTACGTATAGAGTATCTTTGAATACTACAAGGTACAAGGCTAAGGTATTTTGGGCATTATAACAATACTAGGAGAAGTATTTCAATACCACAAGGAGGGTATTATCTGAAAACAACTAGGCTGGGGTACCCGCTGGCTGCACACAAAGGGGAGGAACCCTCGGCCAAAGGCCACGAAAAGGGGAGGAAGGCTCTCGGCTAAGAGCTCACAAAGGGAGGAGAGTTTTCAAGGCTTAGACAAGTGAAGAGTGGATGAAGAAGTTCATCCTAAGGGGTATTTATAGGAAACCAAAAGCCAACCAATGGCCAAGATCAAGCCATGTGCAAGGCAAGTGTATGGCCTTGATCAAGCCAAGTGCACCCTAACCCCTACTCCACAAAACAAGGCACAAAACATGGCACCAAACAAGCCACAAAACAGGCCAAAACAAGGAGCTAATAGGCCTCAACCGTGACCAACGCCAACCCACATCGCCAAATGAGGGTGACAAATGTCACCTCCCGTTGGTCCAAAACATTTGTTGCTCGGAAAAATCGCAAAAATACTAAATGACATAGCCGAATTTTCCCAAGCGTAAGCGTGAAACGTTTCGTCGAAACGACTCAATCGGCCTTTGTTGTTATACCCGTATTTCCGTAGTATGCGTGGGAATACGTACAAGTTAGCCTTAAAAGTTAGGCTTGGACGAAAATTATTGGGCACAACTCACAAAGCGATTGGTTTTTCCGGCGAAACGTTTCCACGAACTTTCATAGGATAAATTCGGCTATGTCATTTCTTATTTTGCGGATTTTTAGAGACGTAACACTTTGGACCAATGAGAGGCGCTTACACTTTCCACCCTCTCATTGGTGGACTTGTCACGGCAATAGGGCGATTGGATGACAATCCTTGTCATAAAGTTGGATAGATATTTTGTGTGCAAGTTGGCTAGGTACACTTGCCTAATCTTGACCTTACACTTGCAGCACTTGGCTAAATCTTGGCCATTGGTTGGCCATGTCTTGACCTATAAATACCCCTCTTGAGATGAAGAGTTCTTCATCCACTAAAGCTTTCAAGTCTTGAAAAATCCTCCTCTCCCTTGTGAGCAATTCGTCCAAACACCCTCCTTTGAGTGAAGTTTTGGCCGAGGCCCTTCCCCTCTAGCCTGGCGAAACCTACCCCCTCCTTGGTAGGAAAGTTGCCTTCTAGTATTGTTATAATGCCCAATTTAACCTAGCCCAAATTCCTTAGTACTTAGTAGAAGTTGTGGGAAACTTAAGGATTCTGGGCGCCTTGGAGCTTTGGATTGTGAGCTAAACCTCGCTCAGGATCGACTTTTACTTGGATATTATTGGGCTTATCGAGGTATATAATCCTAACCCTCTTTTGTAATTAGAGAATGCATCTTGTAGAAGTATTGAAATAAGTATAAATACTTAGGAGGTTATTAAGAATAGAATTGAATGTAACACCTTAGAAGGGTATAAAAGAAGATTATACGTTGTACTTACATAGAATTTGTTTTCACGATGAGACTTATATAGCTCACCGGGAAGAGGTTGTCTGCCCGACTTTCCGTAGAATTGAGGACCCTCTGTTTAGAACGACCTCTGAGAATAGTCTAGACTTTGATAGATGTCTGTGACTATTATATTTATTTCTCTGCACGACATACTCGACTTGGCGGTGGATTTCACGTAGAAGGTATGTGATTCTTCCTATACTCTTGAGCATGATATTTTATGTATATATGCTTAGAAAGGCAATCTTTTCATCGAGATAAAATGTTCTAGTTATATCATGTTTCATGTCTTGTTTTATATTCCGATTGTTCTCACGATGTATGACTACTTGGGTGCCGGGTAAGGCACGATCCGAACCGGTCGTGACAAAAGTGGTATCAGAGCGGTTAATCCTGGAAAGTGTCTGACCGTATCTAGTAGAGTCTTGATTATCGGTGTGTTGTGCACACCAATAATCGTGGAGGCTATAGGATATTTAGGATTGGTTTCCATTCTTCTCACTCGAGATCGTGCTTTAGAGTCATGTTATAGGTTGGACCTCTAACGCATTCCTTTCCTCAGAATGTGATATGCCTCCACGTAGGCAACCGGGCCCAGATGGGCAAGGCGTGAGGAGGCGCTAGTGTGACACCCAGTCACGAGGGCTCGAGCAGTCTATACGTAGACGGCGAAGTTCTATGACACCGCCCGGCCCAGAGGACCGCAGTACCACACTCCTGGCCCTCGGCCGGGCGAGGAGTTAGGGTACAAGAGATGGCGATTACTAGCCAAGGTCGTGGCGGACATGAGAGAGGTTTGAGGCGACCATTCCGTTCAGCTCAGTAGCACCGGCGCTCACGAGGCGAGATAGTTTGAGGCTCACGGACTTCCTTAGTTGTAGCCCGCGAGTTTTACTGGTCAAGGCGGGAGGATGATCCGCAGGAGTTCATCCGTCGATTGCGCAGGATTATGCGGGTGGTCAAGGCTTGAGACCGAGTCCTGACATTCGGTTCGCATCGGTGCGTGATACGCCGATCGATTGGATTCATGAGCTTTCCGGGAGAGCATGCACTCCAGCAGTATGGGATGAGTTTTGAGGCTTTTCTCACACACTTCTGCCTCCGCAGATGAGGAGGGCGCGATCGGCGATTTTGTTCCGCGAGGCGGGGAGGACGCGCCAGTTAGAGTACAATGTCGAGTTTGATTCATTGGCTCGATATGTTCCTGCGCGGTAGCGAGATATGGAGGACCGGGTGCATCGCTACGCCACCGAGCTGAAGCGACTATATGGCGAAGTCTTGTGCGGGAGTGTCCTTCGGCCCGGCATGGACATTACCGTATGCGAGCTCATACATTGGGATGCCGGGAGCGTAGAGGCGCCGGGTAGACCGATATCGCGAAGAAGGCCAAGGCGGCGGTTCGTTTGGTGGTTCTCGGGGTGGGCAGCATCGCCAGAGGTCCGTATTTGCACCACCGGCGCGAGCGCTCTACATCATTTTCTGACCAGAGCGATCGGGGCGTGTCGTGGCCCAGGACTTGATTTCGGTAGCAAAGGGCGCTAGCGATCGAGTCTGCTCAGTGTGCGTTGTGGTAGATTCCATTCGGGAGTTGTTATGCTACTACGAGGACTTGCCATACTTGTGGCAGATGGTCATTTCGCGAGTTTGCCCGAAGGCGTGGCGAGGTAGGGCCCGGCCTACGGTCATTGCGGCTTCTTCATCCCAAGCGATTACTCGCCTGAGGGCGGTACTCGAGATCAGCAGTCGTGGCAGGTCGTGGCGCGAGTCGATTCTAGCGGTCCTCGAGCGCATTTATGCTTTGTCGACAAGCGACAGATCGGAGGCCTCACCGATGTCGCCACAGTACCTTATCGGTTCCGGTTTGATGTATATGCTTTGATAGATCGGGTTCTACTCTGTCCTATATATCTCCCCTTGTTGCTAGTAGGATAGGGATAGAGCACGAGTCCATAGACCGCTTTCGAGGTAGCTACGCGGTGGGTGATTCGGTGGTAGCTCGGCGGGTATATGAGCTTGTCTGTGACCATTTACGTCGGACCCTTGCCGACTTGATAGAGTTGGAGATGATTGACTTGACGTGATCATGGGGATGGATTGGCTAGCTTCACTACGCCAATGTAGATCGCAGAGAGAGAGTAATGCGGTTCAGTTTCTGAGGCGGTTGTTGAGTGGGAAGGAGCGGTATCGCAGAAAGGTAGGTTTATTTCCTACCTCGCTGGGAAGATGGTGCAGAATGGGTATATATACCTTCTCGTTCGGGTGTTTTATACTGAGGCTGAGGTACCAGATTTTAAGACAGTTCCAGTAGTCCGAGAGTTCTCAGACGTGTTTCCAGACGACCTCCCGGGTATTCCTCCTGAGAGGAGATTGAGTTTTGTATAGATGTGTTGCGGACACTCGGCTATTTCCATTAGCCATACGAGGATGGCACTGCCGAGTTAAGAGAGTTGAAGGAAGCGGTGAGTGATTTGTTGGAGAAGGGTTTCATCGGACCTAGTGTTTCTCCACGAAGCGCGGTATTGTTCGTGAAGAAGAAAGGCGGGGCCACTGCGCATGTGTGTTGACTCTGACGGTGAACAAGGTGACCATTAAAGCAGATACCCTTCCCGTGATTGATGATTTGTTCGATCGGTTGCGAGCGCGAGATGCTTTTTCAAGATTGATCTCGATCGGGCTATCATCGAGTTCGAGTTAGAGGTGGATGTCCTAGATCGCATTCGGACGTGCGGGCATTATGAGTTGTGGTCAAATGTCTTGGGTTGACCAATGCTCGTGGTATTCATGGAGTTGATGAACCGAGTGTTCAAACCATTTTGGACACGTTTGTGATAGTGTTCATTGATGATATCTTGGTTTATTCTCGCCAGGCGAGAGCACGCGGAGCATTTGAGGATCTTGTGATTCTCGGGATCGCGTTGTATGCGAGTTTTCCAAATGTGAGTTTTGGTTGACCTCGGTGGCTTTTCTTGGGCACATTAGCCGGGTGATGGCATTCAGTGGATACGGCCAAGATCGGCGATCAGGACTTAGCTGAACCTACTACTCGAGAGGTTCGCATTTCGGGCCTTGCGAGATATTATCGGTTCGTGGAGAAGTTTGCTTCTATCTACGCACCATTGACTAGGTGACTCGAAGGCGACCAAGTTTGATGGTGATGCTTGTGGCGGGGTTTCGATTCTTTGAAAAAGCGACCGCCCGTTCTTACTCTTCCGAGGTCGGATGGTTCGTGGTGTATTGTGATGCGTCGTGCATCGGGTTGGGATGTGTGTTGATGCAGCAGGCGAGTTATAGCATACGCGTCCCGCGACTTAAGATACACGAGAGGAACTACCCGCCCATGATTTAGAAGCGGCGGTGATTCACGCTTTAAAGATGCGGAGGCACTATTTGTATGGGGTTCACGTGGATATTTATCTGCACCACAAGAGCCTCGGTATATCTTCAGAGGAGTGAACTTACGCGAGGCGGTGGTTAGAGTTGCTTAAGGATTATGACGTCAATATCTGTACCATCGGGAAGGCCAATGTTGTGGCGGCTCTTAGTCGTAGGTCGATGGGGAGTCTGTCAGAGGTGCAGCCAGGGAGGAAGGGCATGGTTCGTGATTTGCATCAGTTAGCGAGCCTTGGTGTCCGTTTGATTGATTCTGATAGCAGTGGGGTTAGAGTTCGTGAGGTTGCCGAGTCTTCCATCGTCGAGAGGTGAAGAGGCAACGATTCGAGATCCGGTTTTGCACGTTATCGTGATACGACTCTTCGTGAGGCAAGGGTCCTTTCGAGGTAGCACTGATGGGCGCTAAGGTTTGAGGGAGTTGTGTGTTCCGGATGTTTGAGACTTGGAGTTCTTGGGAAGCACGGTAGCGTTACTCATCCATCCGTGGTCGATCAAGATGTACCACGACCTGATCGTGTATTGGTGGGATGGTTTGAAGAGGACGTTGCGAGTTCGTAGCTCGGTGCGTGTTGTCGGCGGTGAAGGTAGAGCACCGAGGCCCGGTGGTTTGTTCTGACGATAGAGATCCCGACACGGAAGTGGGAGGTGATCAACATGGACTTCATCACAGGATTGCCTCGCACTCGGAGGAGACATGATTCTATATGGGTTATCGTCGACAGTCGAAAGCGGCCCACTTTCTTCCGTCGGGGCGACTTTCTCGGTGAGATTATGCCGACTTTACATCAGAGGTCGTCGGTGCATGGAGTCCCTATTTCGATCATATCGCATGAGGAGCCCGATTTACGGCTAACACGGAGGTCCTTCGAGGGTTTAGGGGCAGTGAGCCCGAGTCTTCGCATTTCATCCACGCACGACGGACAGCGAGCGCACTATCCGCACTCTCGAGGATATCTGCGAGCCCGTGTTATTGACCAGAGGTGGGAGGATCACTTGCCCGGTAGAGTTCGGCGTATAATAACACTACCACTCTAGCATTCGGATGGCGCCGTATGAGGCTTTGTATGGGAGGAAGTGCGACGCCGATAGCATGGTTCGATGTGGGCGAGTGCGATTAGTGGGACGAACTTGGTGCAGCAGCGATGGATAAGGTGAAGCTTATCCGAGGCGGCTATTGATGGCTCGAGTCGGTAAGTCGTATCACGAGATCATCGGCGTCGACATCCGAGTTCGCGGTTGATGATTGGGTTTTCTGAAGGTGTCACCCATGAAGGGTGTGATGAGATTCGGAAGAAGGAAAACTTCGGCGTACATCGGGCGTTTCGCATTGTCCACGGGGTAGGCAAGGTTGCCTATGAGTTGGATGCCGTCCGTCTGGAGGCGGTCATCCCAGATTTCACGTATCTATCTTTGAGGAGATGTGTCGGGGATCCATCTGGTACACCGATTGGCGATGTCCAGTGACCAGGGTTATCGTATGAGGAGATTCCCATGGCGATAGTCGATCGTCGAGTTAGGCGTCTGCGGACCAGGGCGTAGCAGTCAAAGTTTTGTGGCGAACGAGCTTAGGAGGAGATGACGTGGGAAGCGAGAGGAGGACATGAGGCGAGATACCTCACCTATTCCCACACCTCGGGTAACCTACTTTCCTACTTATTGATTCAATTGACTTATGTGCTAAGTGTTTTTTTTTTGCTAGGTTGTTAAGAACCTTATCTTTAATCGTCTTGGGAAGGAACATTCGGACGAATGTTTCTAAGAGAGGAGAATGTTATACCGTATTTCGGAGTATATGCGTGAGGAATACGTACAAAAGGTTAGCCTTAAAAGTTAGGCTTGGACGAAAATTATTGGGCACAACTCACAAAACGATTGGTTTTCCGACGAAACGTTTCCACAGCTTTCATAGGATAAATTCCGGCTATGTCATTTCTTATTTTTGCGGATTTTTCAGAGAGACGTAACACTTTGGACCAATGAGAGGGCGACACTTTCCACCCTCTCATTGGTGGACTTGTCACGGCAATAGGGCCGATTGGATGACAATCCTTGTCATAAAGTTGGATAGATATTTTGTGTGCAAGTTGGCTAGGTACACTTGCCCTAATCTTGACCTTACACTTGCCTAGCACTTGGCTAAATCTTGGCCATTGGTTGGCCATGTCTTGACCTATAAATACCCTCTTGAGATGAAGAGTTCTTCATCCACTAAAGCTTTCAAGTCTTGAAAAATCCTCCTCTCCCTTGTGAGCAATTCGTCCAAACACCCTCCCTTTGAGTGAAGTTTTGGCGAGGCCCTTCCCCTCTAGCCTAGCCGAAACCTACCCCCTCCTTGGTAGGAAAGTTGCCTTCTAGTATTGTTATAATGCCCAATTTAACCTAGCCCAAATTCCTTAGTACTTAGTAGAAGTTGTGGGAAACTTAAGGATTCTGGAGCGCCTTGGAGCTTTGGATTAGGAGCTAAACCTCGCAGGATCGACTTTTTACTTGGATATTATTGGGCTTATCGAGGTATATAATCCTAACCCTCTTTTGTAATTAGAGAATGCATACTGTAGAAGTATTGAAATAAGTATAAATACTTAGGAGGTTATTAAGAATAGAATTGAACTGTAACACCTTAGAAGGGTATAAAAGAAGATTATCTGACTGTACTTACATGGGATTTTCACGATGAGACTTATATAGCTCACCGGGAAGGGTTGTGCTGCCCGACTTTCCGTAGAATTGAGGACCCTCTGTTTAGAACGACCTACAGAATAGTCTAGACTTTGATAGATGTCTGTGACTATTATAGGCTGTTTCTCTGCGCGCGACATACTCGACTTGGCAGGTGGATTTCGCCGAGAAGGTATGTGATTCTTCCTATACTCTTGAGCATGATATTTTATGTATATATGCCGAAAGGCAATCTTTTTCATCAGATAAAATGTTCTAGTTATATCATGTTTCATGTCTTGTTTTATATTCCGCTGATTGTTCTCTGATGTATGACTACTTGGGTGCCCGGGTAAGGCACCAGTCACGGGCCCCGGAACGGGTCGTGACACTTGTGCCTAAAATTCGGTCCTTTGCCTAACTTAAGGCTCAAATTCTCTACGTACGTCCTTACGTACATACTCTGGAAATGCGGGGTATAACAACCGCGTCTCTCGTTGGAGGGCCGGCTATCTGGTTGATTGATGGGCATACTGACATGATGGGTGGCCCACGGGTATGCTTCCACTATATCGATCCATTTGGACCTACTGACACGATGGGTGGCCCACGGGTATGCTTCCATTAGGAGTGTTATCTTGTTATTTGCTTTGGACATACTGACACGATAGGTGGCCCACGAGTATGCTTCCATTATGATTGTTATCTTGTTATTTCCTTTTGGACATACTGACACGATGGGTGGCCCACGGGTATGCTTCCATTAGGAGTGTTATCTTGTTATTTGCTTTGGACATACTGACACGATGGGTGGCCCACGAGTATGCTTCCATTATGATTGTTATCTTGTTATTTCCTTTGGACATACTGACACGATGGGTGGCCCGCGGGTATACTTCCATTAGGATGGTTCCATGGCCATGCTTATATCGAGGTAAGATACCGGGGCATGCGGCCGTTGTGCGGGTTAAATTCCCGGGTTATATTTGAGTGATGACTTTACGGGCGTGAGTCTCTGACTTGACATGACTGCTAATATATATTGTGAACTGTAGTTTGGTTATCATACATGTCTCCTGTTTTATATAGACTGTTATGATTTCATTTATAGTATTTTTCAGTTTCACATACTTGGTACCTGTTGTACTGACCTCCTTCGGGGGGCTGCGTTCATGCCGCAGGTAGAGGTACACCGGTTGTTGATCCTCGCTCATAGGATCACATTTCAGCGTTTGGGAAGCTCCGTTTCTCCGGAGGCTTATCTTTTGGTATGTTTCCCTGAGATTGTAGGTTCTTGTACATTCAGGGGTATGGCGGGGCCCTGTCCCATCATAGTTGTTATAACATTCTTAGAGGTCTGTAGTACTGTTGTGGGCAGGGTTTGTAATGGATGTAACTGTTCAAGTTTTTATATACAGAAAGGTAACCGTTTTGGTTAGCATGTCTTCTTATTTCATTATTGTATATCTTGTTTCATGTGTAAGTTTTTATTTCCGCTGATTTTCTCTGATGTTGTATCACTAGGGTGCCCAGGGTAAGGCACCAGTCACGGGCCCGTGGTCGGGTCGTGACATAAACAACATAAGGCCATTTCCGGCTCTTACACTCGGTTAGGTGGAATACGCCCACGAACTCAGAAATGATTAACTAAACTTGGGTCTTGCACCCTCGTAACCCTGTCACGTAGCGGGACTACTACCAACTGATCCCATTCCATTTCAAGCTATGGGGTGACCCTTAATAGGTCCCCAACCCGACTCGGCGTCGTATTTAACTCTTACCCTTGGTCTGACTTAACTTTTTACTACCCGAGAAGGCCTTATATACCTAAGGTTTCGGTGGTTATCACATTCTTAGGCTCGCAATTTCCATGCTCCATGCCTACCTTATCAGTCCCCCCGTAAACGGGTACAAAAACTTATCGTAATACCATAATCGTGTTGTCTTGACCACAACAACCATACTTACTCCATACGGATCTCACGCGTACCATTCTCGAAATCCTACTACGTAGCTCAATCTATTAACATAGTCTTCCATTAATTCCCTAAATAATAACTTCTTAAGGGTCCATTTCCTTCTCAGACAGCTCATCATTTCCTAATTATCTCAAATTAGTACGTAAAACCTTGATGAGAATTCATTAAAATGTTTGATACCTTCCCGGTATTTATTTAGTCCTTACCAAATCCTGGTAACCTAAAACCATTCTAGGCAACACGCGTCCGACCCTCATACATAAATACGTATATCTGTATGTCACATTACGAACTATACTACAAACATTACCTACCTGGATACGCAATCCACATCATCTTTCTTGGGTCACTGCTGCCTTTCTCGTAGCTGCAAACAACATAACCTGTTAGGGAGAGACGACCCTAACCACACAGCTCTATCGCACGATCTTAGAGTGATAAGGATGGAAACCAATCCTAAATGTACTGCAGCCTCCTGATTATAGATGTGGTGCACAACACACCGATAATCAAGACTCTACTAGACACGCGATGCGTAGACACTTTCAGAGACTAACCGCTTTGATACCACTTTTGTCACGACCGATCCGGGCGCGATCGGTGCCCTACACAGGCACCCTTTCGTATACATTAGAGAATAGCGTGAACATACACAATGATAAAATGCTTAAACATAAAATAACAACAGGCTAGCCGATAAGGCCACCTTCCGTAAACTATATAAATAAAACAGTACATTTTTTCTTTACAACCCAATCCACAATGTGACTACAAACCATAAACAACAACCAACCATACCAGGGATAGGCCTCCGGAGTAATGGAGATTCCCAACAGTTGAACAGTGATCCTAAAAGTGAGGATCACCATCAGATACTTTACTGCGGCATGAACGCGGCCCGAAGGAGGTCGATAACATGTACCAAATATGTGGCGAAATCGTAATAAAATCATAAGTCTATAATAAAACTGGAGACAGGTATGATAACTCAATTAACAGTACACTCTGCCTTACTAACAATGAGAGTAATCAAGAGTATACTTACAACATAAAAATAGGAAGCTCACGATCAAAGCAGGACCACCTGCCCGCAGTATCATTAAGCAATCCTACTCCTGGGACTATTTCACCCGCATAGGTCGTGTGGACCCGCATGAGGTATTCCTCGCATAGGCTGTACCCGCCCGCATGAGACTATTTCACCCGCATAAGCCCATAGGACTCGCATGAGGTATTCCTCACATCATGGGTAGCAAATCCACGAAACAGGTGGTATAACGTCTTGGGGGTTTACCCCTCATTTATACTCTTACCCTGAAGCAGGTGGTATAACGTCTTGGGGGTTTACCCCTCATTTATACACTTACCCTGGAGAAGGTGGTATAACGTCTTAGGGGTTTACCCCTCATTTATACTCTTACCCTAACTCAACCGGCCATCATACATAACATAAGCCCTACCGACTTATCATACATAACATAAGCCCTACCGGCTTATCATACATAACATAAGCACTACCGTCTTATCATACAATAAATAAGCAAGTTAAGAAATCCCCCTAACTTCTTATTAGTCTTATTCATATACACTCTCATTTTAGTTTACTTAAGGCACTAACATGTCATTATAAATGACTCCTTTTCATATAAAACTTCCAAGATACTAATAACCGTAGTATCAAGTCATAACTACATTTTAAGACAAGTCACAATACCTTTTTAGAAAATACATTTTCAGGCTTCTAAATCAAGTGACTTCTTTCTTTTAAAACCTTAAGCAATTGATGCCTTTAAATCAATTTGCCTTTCATTATTTCAAGTCATTTAACATACTTAAATTACTTAGAGTAAACCACTCTTTTTAACTTTCCATAAAGCTATTATAACCAACTTCCCATAAAGTTGTTATACTAGCTTTATACTTTAGAAACATACATACTTCTTTATAACCAAGAGACTTAAACTTTCCAACAAAACAAGTATCAACAATACTTTCAACATACTTAAAGTCTTTTAACTTTTGAAAACCAAGATATCCTTAATATTTAAACAAGTGAGTTAATTCCCTAACTCAATCAACTTGGACATTCTTAAAATAAGCCAAGGATATCAAATGGACCTAGATTGTCAAAATCTCAGACGCTCACCGTACTTTACATTTACAACTTATTCATGCTCAAGAGATAAGAAAGTTCCACATACCTCTTCGGTTTAATCCACTTTCTAATTCCAATTCGCCGTACGTAGTATGTCAACCTATAATGACCATAATACGTCTATTAACTTCTTACTTAAAACGTAGAATATTCCAAGTGCAAAGTCACTAAATTCTACGAAAAATCGGACAGCACTTCCTTTGTTTCTACATACTTTGCCACCTTTTTCAAGGCCGAATTCAATAACCAAACACGCCACATTTAAGGATCAACAAAGTAGTTATCAATAGGGGATTACACGCTTAATCAAGACATGTAAAATTCCGCCCCATAATAAATATCAAACTAGTCCAACATATAATGTCCATTCGGCAAAATAGGGACAACAATACAAATTCGTTTCCAATCCCTTTTCAATCCAAGTGGTTTAATATAACATGTTATCTAGCCACAATTGATTATAACTACTACAATCCTCAAGTAGGTGAACATGCGACGATTCTAATTATCGACCAAATTGTATTTCAATTTCAAATGGCTTAACATGTCATTTTCGGATTTGAGCTTCCAAATTTCCATAACACTTATCAATCTTCATAACACATATCACATGATCATTTCTAACTTATAATAACATGTAATCTTCAATTACAAAAGTAAGACGAAGATTATTACCTCAATTAGCCCAATTATGATCCAAGATTACAAGTCGATCCTTAGCAACTTTAGCTCCTCCTTTCGACATTCCAATCCACTCCAAGAAACCTTTAGAAGCCTATGAAGAACTCCTCTTCAAGTTCCATCTTCAAAGTTGAATAACTCCTTAGGTTTTCGTCTTGCGACTAATACGAAAACACCATTTTTCCGGGATCTTTCTATTGAGATACACTTACAATACCCTTAGGTACCTTGGTTTAAAGTATGGAGCTTATTAAACAACAAACAATTTTTTTTTCTTCTTATGGAACCCTAAACCCGAGAGCTATCCCTTGAGTCTTCAAAGTTTCTTGAAATTTTATAAGTGTTAAGAGCCTTGTATTGCTACTAGCAAGCTTATATAAATAAATGGAAGGTCTAGATTAAAACAAATGGGTGGCTTGGATGCATTTTATTTAAATATCATGCTATGTGGGCTCATTGACTTGGTCAATGTTGTCAAACTCTTAGCCTAGCAAGACTTTCATTTAATTATGGTCAAATGACCATTCCACCCATACATAAATTCGACCAAGACCACTAAGGGGGGTGACACGTGTCGCCCTCCCGTTCGTCGCAATATTTCGTTTTCCGACAATTCCATAATTCAGATAAATTTTTACTCGTCTCCAACCTTAACACCTTTGAGTTCTTACGTACGTTCTTATAAACATATCCTGGAATTACGGGGTGTAACAATTGTTATGTGGCCACGTGTAGCATTATTGGTATGTTGGGGTTGTAAAAGGTGACTATGTCGCTATTTATATGATTGACTCCCAAAGGAACATTTGGGGACGAATATTTCTAAGGGGGGAAGAATGTTACACCCGTAATTCCAGGACATGTTTATAAGAACGTACTTAAGAACTCAAAAATGTTAAGATTTGAGACGAGTAAAAATTTATCGGAATTATGGAATTGTCGGAAAACGAAATATCATGACGAATGGGAGAGGCACGCGTGTCACCCTTAGTGGTCTTGGACGAAATGGCATGGATAACATGGTCATTTGACCATAATTTAAATGACCAAGTCTTGCTAAGACAAAGAGCTTGACATTGTTGACTTGTCAAAGGGCCACTTGGGCTTGATCCTTGTGAAACTCATCCAAGCCACCCATTTGTTTTAATCTTGACCCTTCCTAGTGTTATTTAAGTATACTAGTAGCAAGACTTTTTCATTCTACACTTAGAGAAAAAAATTGAAATCTTGTTCTTGCTCTTCATAGAGCTCACGACATTAAGGCCATTTGGAAGAGGAAATTTGGCAATTGTTGTTCAAAATTCACAATACTTTAAACCAAGGTTCCTAAGAGTATTGTAAGGTTATCTCTATAGAAAGATCCCAGAATAGTGGCATTTTCGTATTAGTCGCAAGGCGGAAACATAAGGGAAGTTGTTTGTGATCTTCTAAGGGCTTCAAGTGGCGGATTGGAGTGTCAAGGAGAGGCTCTAAGTTGCTAGGGAGTGACTTCGGATCTTAAAGTGGATTAAGGCTCGTTAAGGTAACAATCTTGTTCTCTTAAGTATTATAAGATTACATATTGTTGTAGCCTTACATTTTAACTAGCATGAAGTATATGTATTGAAGATTGATAAGTGATATGGATTGTAGATGTTATACCCCGTATTTCCAGAGTATGTACGTAAGGACGTACGTAGAAAATTTGAACTTGAGAAAGTAGCTTGGCCGAAATTTATTTGTGCACAACACCCGATTAGAGTCGTTTTTTGACGAAACGTTTTACATAACTTGCGAGGGGAAAATTCCGGCTATGTCTTTTCTTATTTTTGCGGATTTTTCCGAGAGACGAAACATTTTGGACCAACGGGAGGGTGACATGTGTCACCCTCACAATGGAGGCAAGTGGGGCGGCACTTGGCCGATTGGAGGGGCAAGTTGTGGTAGATATTTGTGTAGATATTTGTGAGGGTTTTAAGGAGTAGGGGCTAGGGTGCACTTGGCTTGATCTTGGCCTTACACTTGCCTTGCACATGGCTTGATCTTGGCCATTGGTTGGCCTTTGGTTTTGCTATAAATACCCCCCTTAGGATGACTTCTTCATCCATTCCAAATATTTCCTAAGTGTTAGAAATCCTCCCTCCCTTGAAAGAGTTGCTCTCGTCCTCCCCCCTCCCCCTTGGCCGAGAGCCCTTCCCCCCCTCCTTGGGGTGCTAGCCGTGGGGTACCCCCCCTAGCCTAGTTGTTTTCGGATAATACCCCCCCTCGTGGGAGAAATCCTCTCAAAAGTATGGTTATAATGCCCAAATTAGCTTAGTCGTATACCTTGTAGTATTCTAAGGTTATACTTATACGAAAAGCCCAGAAATACTATTATACTTCCCTTCCGTCACAAAACCGAAACCCTAAGGAAAATCTCCATAGTTAGTTGGAGTATTAAGTAGAAGTTGGTTAGAACTTCTAAGGGTTGTTTGGAGCGGGTTGGAGCACACGGAGTAGGAGCTAAACCTTGCTCAGGATCGACATTTAAACTCGGATAATTATGGGCTTATCGAGGTAAATATCTTGTCCTCTATTGTAATTGGAAATTACATGATTGTTAGACTATATAGTTGAAGTATACTATATATATAGAACTGAACGTTGTTGTCGCAATGTCTTTGGACTTAAGCCCGAATAATAAGAAACCTTTTCGAAAGAAGAGTCTCGAATCGTATTTACATAGATCAGACATGAGACTTGTGTAGCTTTTACGTGAGTAGAATTGTACCCGTCGTTAGATGTATAACCCCCGTTGGCTTGTAGCCTCGATAAAGCGAGGAGATTTACGCTGCCATGGGGAGTCGCCGAATTTTACGTAGAATGTTCTACGAAGGGATCTAAATGTTAATAAGCGCCTTGTGGCCTTATAGGTTGAAGTACTACGTATGGCGCACCCATCGCTAAGGAGTAGCGACGGTTTGAAGTACTTGAGCGTTTGCTATTAGTCGATACTCGTCGCGGTATGTGAACCTCTTCCTATCTCTTCTAGCATGATATGTGTGAACTATGTAGTGCGGTAGACGTCATGTGCTAAATGTATTTGATTGGTTTAAAACATAAAGTGTTATAACGGCTTTATGGGAAGTTGGTTATAACGACTTTATGTTGGTAAGAAGATACTTGTGGTTTTAAAAGGTAGCGGTTTGAACTATAAGCGGCTTGTTATGTGTTAATGAAGAACTTGAAGTATTTCAAAAGATTTTGAATCATTTTGAAAGAAGAAGTAATACTTGGTTTTGAAAACTTAAGAGTTATACTAGCTTTATGGGAAGTTAGGTATAACGGCTTAAGAATGTTTCTTGATTTGAAATCGAATGTGTATCGACAAACCAACTGCTGCGTTAATAAAAGGAAATGTTTTGTGATTAAGTATTATTAAAACGGTAGAAACTTCCATCTGCATAGAAGCTAAGATGAGACAAAATGATATTTCCTAGATCATGGTCTTTGTAATAAGATTGTTATAAACAAGAATATCCTACTCATATAAGACTTATGTTTCTCGGATAGTTTAAAAGAGAATTATATTCTTAAATGAATAAGACTATGAACTACGAAACCTTTCTAAAATAAGAAACGTGAACATTTGAAATTATGCAAACTTGGACGTTTGGAAAATAAATGTCGTTACTTGATTTTACAAAGGTAAGTGTTTTAGTTTACTTAAAAGGATAATCACTCTATTTTCACATAACTACGTATTGTGTGACTTTTGTGAAAGTAACGTATCTTTTAAAGATTTAATGTATGAAGTACTTTGGGGATAAAAACTGAACTTGTTGACATATAGTAGAAAGTACCTTGTGTGTATAACTTGATTGTGTTGGTTGGTGATAGCCTTGTAATACTTTCTTGTTGATTGATAAGTAAACATGCTAGGATGCTATGTGTGTTAGTATCTTGTGATGTTAGTGTAAATGGGTTTTCCTCATTTGTACTTAAAGTTGTTTGACTATCACCGTTATGTTGGTATTGTACCACTCGCCTTGACTTATTTCGGAGGTTAAGCGCCTCCGTCGGGGTAGACTCAGCGATGCAGGACCATGATTCGAGAATACCTCATGCGGGTCCAGGGGATCCATGCGGAACTACGGGAGTTCCAGGTTAGTGTGCGGCCTTCATGGTCATGCGGTCTATGTGGCCATGCGGACTGCGAGTCCAGGACGATGCCGGGGAGTAGCTACCCTCGATGCGAGGAATACCTCATGCGGGCCTACGAGGTTGGCCTATGCGGAGCTGCGGAGAGTTCCAGGCTGACGCGCACATTTGATCTGCGCGCGAGTGACCGGCTTTGATCATGTAACGGCAGACGGATATCATGATACGATTTATGACCTTATTATCTGTGGGTGTTAGTAGTCGGCTATGCCTTCGTACTTACCTGTCTTGTTTTATTTGGACACAGTGGGACACGTGTTCATGTGTATTCCTTGGTGCTTTTCTATCATAGATCGCGGTGAGGAAGGTATTCCACGGGCATGATTGATGTTATGGGCACGAGACCCATAGTTATATTCGAGTGATGACTTTGAGGTGTGAGTCCCGACTTAACATATCGCTTATTTATTGTGAACGTAGTTTGGTTATCATACATGTCTCTGCTTTATAGACTATTATGATTTCATTTCTGATATTTTTAGTTTCACATACTAAATTTTTGTTATCGACCTCCTTGGGCTGCGTTCATGCCGCAGTTGAGGTACACGATCGTTGATCCTAGCTCTCGAGTCCGGATTTGAGCGTTTGGGAAGCTCCGTTTCTCGGAGGCTTATCGGTGGTATAGTCCTCGCCGTCGTAAGTGTTTACATTCGGGGTTTGGCGGGGCCACGTCCGCCATTGTTGTCGTATCATTCTTAGAAGTGCATGTAATCTTGTTGTGGCGTGGTTTGTAAAAAGGATTAAACTGCTCATGTTGAAAAAGTTGCTATTTATATATATCTTGAAGGTAACCGTTTTTGGTTAGCTTGCCTTCTTAGTTCATTGTCTTATTACCTTTGGTTTCATGTATTGTCTTTATGTTCGTGATTACTCGATGTATGTCTACTGGGTGCAGGGTAAGGCACGATCCACGCCGGTTCGGTTGTGACAAAAGTGGTATCGAGCGATTAATCCTCGGAAAGTGTCTATGACCGTATCGATGAAGTCTTGATTATCGGTGTGTTGTGCACCACACCAATAATCGTGAGGCTATAGGGTATTTAGGATTGGTTTCTATTCTTCTCACTCGAGATCGTGCCTTAGAGGCGTGTTGTAAGTTGGACCTCTGACGAAATTATTTCCTTATCGTTATGCCTCGCGTGGCAACCCGCCCGGGAGGGCAAAGCGATGAGGCTGCGAGTAGAGTGCAGAGGGTTGCGTGGGCACGGGCCCAATCATCACCTGGGGTGGTGCTTTATTCAGGGAGTTTTGCGACGTCACTAGCCCCAGCAGAGTTTAGCACGGCGGCGGCAGTTCCTACTGCGGCCACGATGTTTGGACCTTCAGTTCCACGACCGGAAACAGAGAATATAGATTGCGAAAAGACAACCCTGTTACTAGCTATGGATTTGGCTACCAGAGAGTGTACCGATGTACCGCGAGTCTTGATGACTATCAACGAGAAGGTTGTGCGAAGTAATTCTTGATTGGGCTTGAGCATGGCACGTGGTCGGGCTTATGCGCAGCCGAGAAACGTAGCAATCGACGGGTTAACCAAGGCGAGAAGAGGCGAGCGCAAGGTCGCTGGTAACTTTCGGCGATCGCCGCGTGAATAGATTATGCATCCATCCACGGTGCGAAAGGTCCTCCGCGTGGTTCGGGGCGTTCGGTATGCAGGAGTTGGTCGAGCTCGAGCTTAGGTTCCTGATCCTGCGAAGGTTCGGCCATCGGATTGATTTTCTCGGTGTTCACGATGTGGCGGCGTCATCTCGGGAATGTCGTCTTTTAGTTGGTACTTGTTGTACTATGACCGTCGAGTGCAGTGTCGAAAGAGTGTCCTGCGGGAGGACTTAGCCTTGGGATCGGTGGGTAGTTCGTCATCTTCCTTAGCTATCGCCTACGGCGAGTTTGATTAGAACGACTAAGGAGTAAAGCGATGAATCTGAGATAGATCCTTAACCCTCTAGAGATCTGTATGTGTGATAAGGTGAGTATACCTCAAGTGCTATGTTCTTATAGCAGTGTGAGTGTTGTGATTAGAAATCATGGTGGGTTAACCGAGTAAGATTTTGGGGGATAGAGAAGGTGTGAGCCTTAGAGTTTTATACGTAGAGACCTTAGAGGTAAGGCCATCTCGAGTATAGACGTATTGTTTATGTTTGACCCTTATAGGAGTGCATAGTGCACGTGAGTTATGTTTGTGGGATTAGTCCCTGAGTAGTGTGGAATGAAAGAGGGTAGTTGAGCGAAGAAGACCGCTAGGTTTTCGTAACGTGATTAGTGAGATTGTTCCGGTTCGGGGAGCTAGTATGGTGCGCGTTGCCGGGTCGGGTTGAGGCCACGTTGCGGGTCAACCCGCGGCATATTTGGTGGTGGGGTCAGTTTGTGGTGGTCCCGTCTTGTGGTAGGGTCACGAGGGTGTTAGGCCCGAGTTTAGTTAACCAACGTGCGAATTCGTGGATGCATTCGACCAGTAGTCGGGCCGAAGGAGGTCAGCCGTCTTGTCTTCTAGCAAGGACCGTTTACTCAGCAGTGTTGATGTTATCAGAAAGGTTGTAAGGCTGCACGGGGTGCCTACCTTCACCTTATGGCAGACAGTGGAGTCCAGGGTACGGCTGTTTTTGGTTTCTGGAAGTTTTACCAAGCAGGGTTAAGAACTCAGGTGAGTCTCGGAATCGCATTCGCCCTCGGGCCAGTGTGTGTATTTCAGGGGTAGTTGTGGAGATTGTTGTCTCCGGTGGAGGGAGTGTTTAAGCTACCATTTCAGTGTTCGGATGTCGCCTTATAAAGCCTTGTAGGGGCGGATGTGTAAGTTGCCGGTCGAGTGGTTCGATGTTGGCAAGGTTCAGATTAGTTGAGCTTGTTCCGGTACCGTGGATAGTGAGAAGCTTGTCTAGAAGAAGTTCTGGCAGCTCAGAGGAAATCGTGCGGATAATCGGCGACGACGCTTAGAGTTCAAGTTGACGGTCGGTCTTCTTGAAAGTACCACCCCGGATTTGGTGTGACGAGCTTTGGAAAAACAGAGGAAACTTAGCCCGAGTTGTTTTGGGCCTTTTTAAGTTCATGTGAAGAATAGGCGGGTTGCTATATGTAGCTTTTGCCGTCAGGCTTATGAGGCGATGCGTCCGGTCTTCGTATTGTTATGTTCGGAAAGTATCGGAGATCCATCCAGAGTGTTCCCAGTAAATGATCACCACGTTAGAGATAGTAACCGAGTTTTAGGCGAAGCGATATCGAAATGTGGTAAGAGTTCGAGTGTCACGTCGACCTCGGGGATCGCGTGCGGCCGGTACCATTTGTTGGGTCGCCGGAGTGAACCTCGCGGCAAAGTGACAAAAGTGGTATCGGGAAGAAGCGAGCATGTATGGCGAGCATAGATGTGACCATTTCTTTTGTTTAGAAAAAAATGTGGAGGAAGTATATTTTAGACCCCGGAGAGAGGTGTTTGTGGTGATGTTAGAGGTGATTTCCTCGTGGACTTGGATGTAAGTATTTTGCGCAGTTGTTTCTGTGGCCATTGTGGCAGGATTGTTTCGTAAGTATGGTAGTGAAGACTATCTTGGCGACGCGTTTGTTTGAGACTTAGAAGGAACATTCGGACGAATGTTTCTAAGGAGGAGAATGTTATACCGTATTTCAGTATGCGTGGGGCGTACGTAGAAAATTTGAACTTGAGAAAGTAGCTTGGCCGAAATTTATTTGTGCACAACACCCGATTAGAGTCGTTTTTTGACGAAACGTTTTACATAACTTGCGAGGGGAAAATTCCGGCTATGTCTTTTCTTATTTTTGCGGATTTTTCCGAGAGACGAAACATTTTGGACCAACGGGAGGGTGACATGTGTCACCCTCACAATGGAGGCAAGTGGGGCGGCACTTGGCCGATTGGAGGGGCAAGTTGTGGTAGATATTTGTGTAGATATTTGTGAGGGTTTTAAGGAGTAGGGGCTAGGGTGCACTTGGCTTGATCTTGGCCTTACACTTGCCTTGCACATGGCTTGATCTTGGCCATTGGTTGGCCTTTGGTTTTGCTATAAATACCCCCCTTAGGATGACTTCTTCATCCATTCCAAATATTTCCTAAGTGTTAGAAATCCTCCCTCCCTTGAAAGAGTTGCTCTCGTCCTCCCCCCTCCCCCTTGGCCGAGAGCCCTTCCCCCCCTCCTTGGGGTGCTAGCCGTGGGGTACCCCCCCTAGCCTAGTTGTTTTCGTATAATACCCCCCCCCTCTTGGTAGAAATACTCTCAAAAGTATTGTTATAATGCCCAAATTACCTTAGTAGTATACCTTGTAGTATTCTAAGGTTATACTTATCTGAAAAGCCGAAATACTATTATACTTCCTTAGTCACAACAACCGAACCCCTAAGGAAAATCTCCAGATTGAGTTGGAGTATTAAGTAGAAGTTGGTTAGAACTTCTAAGGGTTGTTTGGAGCGGGTTGGAGCACACGGAGTAGGAGCTAAACCTTGCTCAGGATCGACATTTAAACTCGGATAATTATGGGCTTATCGAGGTAAATATCTTGTCCTCTATTGTAATTGGAAATTACATGATTGTTAGACTATATAGTTGAAGTATACTATATATATAGAACTGAGCGTTGTTGTCGGCAATGTCTTTGGACTTAAGCTTTGAATAATAAGAAACCTTTTGAAAGAAAATCTTGTTGTATTTACATAGGAATGTATTCTGATGAGACTTGTGTAGCTTTTACGTGGAGTAGAATTGTACCCGTTCGGGTTAGATGTATAACCCCACGGTTGGCTTGGTAGCGGCCTCGATAAAGGAGAGATTCTGTTGTTGCGGGGAGAGTCTTTGAATTTTCGTAGAATGTTCTGAAGGGATCTAAATGTTAATAAGCGCCTTGTGGCCTTATAGGTTGAAGTACTACGTATGGCGCGATCTCTTGGCTAAGGAGTAATGACGGTTTGAAGTACTTGGGCGTTTTGCTATTAGTCGATACTCGCGAGGTATGTGAACCTCTTCCTATCTCTTCTAGCATGATATGTGTGAACTATGTAGTGCGGTGAGCGTACATGTGCTAAATGTATTTGATTGGTTTAAAACATAAAGTGTTATAACGGCTTTATGGGAAGTTGGTTATATGACTTTATGTTGGTAAGAAGATACTTGTGGTTTTAAAAGGTAATCGGTTTGAACTATAAGCGGCTTGTTATGTGTTAATGAAGAACTTGAAGTATTTCAAAAGATTTTTGAATCATTTTGAAAGAAGAAGTAATACTTGGTTTTGAAAACTTAAGAGTTATACTAGCTTTATGGGAAGTTAGGTATAACGGCTTAAGAATGTTTCTTGATTTGGAAATCGAATGTGTATCGACAAACCACCTGCAGCGTTAATAAAAGGAAATGTTTTGTGATTAAGTATTATTAAAACGATGAAACTTCCATCTGCATAGAAGCTAAGATGAGACAAAATGATATTTCCTAGATCATGGTCTTTGTAATAAGATTGTTATAAACAAGAATATCCTACTCACATATAAGACTTATGTTTCTCGGATAGTTTAAAGAGAATTATATTCTTAAATGAATAAGACTATGAACTGAAACCTTTCTAAAATAAGAAACGTGAACATTTGAAATTATGCAAACTTGGACGTTTGGAAAATAAATGTCGTTACTTGATTTTACAAAGGTAAGTGTTTTGGTTTACTTAAAAGGATAATCACTCTATTTTCACATAACTACGGGTATTGTGTGACTTTTGTGAAAGTAACGTATCTTTTAAAGATTTAATGTATGAAGTACTTTGGGGATAAAAACCTGAACTTGTTGACATATAGTAGAAAGTACCTTGTGTGTATAACTTGATTGTGTTGGTTGGTGATATCCTTGTAATACTTTCTTGTTGATTGATAAGTAAACATGCTAGGATGCTATGTGTGTTAGTATCTTGTGATGTTAGTGTAAAGGGGTTTTCCCCTCGACTGTGCTTAAAGTTGTTTGACTATCAGTAGTTATGTTGGTATTGTACCACTCACCTTGACTTATTTCGGAGGTTGCTGCCCTCCGTCGGGGTAGACTCGGGCGATGCGGGACCATGATTCGAGAATACCTCATGCGGGTCCAGGATCCATGCGGAACTACGGGAGTTCGGGTTAGTGTGCGGCCTTTATGGTCATGCGATGCATGTGGCGTGCGATCGCGAGTCGGGGCGATGCCGGAGTAGCTACCCTCGATGCGGGGTTATACCTCATGCGGGCCTATGAGGTTGGCCTATGCGGAGCTGCGGAAGTTCGTGGCTGACGCGCACATTTGATCTGCGGGCGAGTGACCGGCTTTGATCATGTGATGATGCAGCAGATATCATGATACGATTTATGACCTTGTTAATCTGTAGGTGTTAGTAGTCGGCTATGCCTTCGCATTTACCTGTCTTGTTTTATTTGGACACAGTGGGACACGGTGTTCATGTGTATTCCTTGGTGCTTTTCTATCATAGGCTGCCGGCGGTGAGGAAGGTATTCCACGGGCATGATTGATGTTATGGGCACGAGACCCATAGTTATATTCGAGTGATGACTTTGAGGTGTGAGTCACGACTTAACATGGCTTATTTATTGTGAGCGTAGTTTGGTTATCATACATGTCTCACCTTTATAGACTATTATGATTTCATTTACAGTATTTTTAGTTTCACATACTCGGTACCTGTTGTACTGACCTCCTTCGGGGGGCTGCGTTCATGCCGCAGGTTGAGGTACACCAGTCGTTGATCCTAGCTCTCAGGGTCACGTTTCAGCGTTTGGGAAGCTCCGTTTCTCCGGAGGCTTATGAGTGGTATAGTACACTGTCGTCGTAAGTGTTTACATTCAGGGGTTTGGCGGTGCCCTGTCCCGCCATTGTTGTCGTATCATTCTTAGAGTGCAGTAATCTTTGTTGTGGCGGGGTTTGTAAAAGGATTAAAGCATTTCATGTTGAAAAAGTTGCTATTTATATATATCTGAAAGGTAACCGCTTTTTTAGTTGCCTTCTTAGTTCACCTGTCTTATTACACTGGTTTCATGTATTGTCTTTATGTTCATTGATTACTCGATGTATGTCTACTTGGGTGCCGGGGTAAGGCACGATCACGCAGGTTCGGGTTGTGATGATGAAGGTAATCCGAAATGACTTTGTGAGCCATTTGAAATTGAAATACAATTTGGTCGTTAATTAGAATTGTCGCATGTTACCTACTTGAAGAGTGTAGTAGTTATAATCGATTGCGGCTTGATATCAAGTTATACTAAACAACTTGGATTGAAAAGGAATTTGATAAGAATTTGTATTGGTGTCCCTCAAATTGCCGAATTGACATAGTATGTTGGGTTAGTTTGATATTAATTTGTGGGGCGGAATTTTACACGTCTTGTAGGCGTGTAATCCCCTATTGATAACTACATTGTTGGGCCTTAAATGTGGCATGTTTGGTTATTGAATTCGGGCCTTGAAAAGGTGGAAAAGTATGTAGAAACAAAGGAAGTGCTGTCCGATTTTCCGTAGAATTTAGTGACTTTGCACTTAAAATATTCTACGTTTGAAGTAAGAAGTTAATAAACGTATTATGGTCATTATAGGTTGACATACTACGTACGACACTTTGGACTTAACAAGTGGATTGAACCGAAGAGGTATGTGGAACTTTCTTATCTCTTGAGCATGAATAGTTGTAAACATATAGTACACGGTGAGCGTCGAGATTTTGACAATCTAGTCCATTTGATATCCTTGGCTTATTTTAAGAATGTCGAGTTGGTTGAGTTAGGGAATTAACTCACTTGTTTAAAAATATTAAGGATATCTTGGTTTCTAAAATTTAATGGACTAGAAGTATTTTAAAAGTATATGATACTTATTTCGTTTTAAAAGTATAAGTCCCTTGGATATAAGGAAGAATGAAATTGTCTAAAGCATAAAACTAGTATAACGGCTTTATGGGAAGTTGGTTATAATAGCTTTATGGGAAATTTAAAAAGAGTGGTTTACTCTAAGTAATGTAAGTATGATAAATGACTTGAAATAATGAAAGACAAATTGATTTGAAGGCATCAATTGCTTAAGGTTTTTAAAAAAAGAAGTCACTTGATTTAGAAACCTAAATGTATTTCTAAAAGGTATTGTGACTTGTCTTTAAAAATAGATGTGACTTGATACTACGGTTATTAGTATCTTGGAAGTTTTATATGAAAATGAGTCATTTTAAAAGAATAGAAGTACGTAGTACTTTGGGTTAAATTTCCGGATTGTTATAATGACATGTTAGTGCCTTAAGTAAACTAAAATGAGAGTGTATATGAATAAGACTAATAAGAAGTTAGGGGGACTTCTTAACTTGCTTATGTTATGTATGATAAGCCGGTAGCGCTTATGTTATGTTAGGATAAGCCGGTAGCGCTTATGTTATGTATGATAAGCCGGTAGTGCTTATGTTATGTATGATAGCCGGTTGTGCTAGTTTATGTTATTCTTACGGGGTAAAGCCCCGGGTTACTACTAATTCCATGGATTTGCTACCCATGATGCGAGTGCGGCATTTGTACTCATTGCGGGCCCACCGGGCCCAAGCGGGTGAAATAGTCCTGTGCGGGTGAAATAGTCCTATGAGAGGAATACCTCATGCGGGCCCACACGACCTATGCGGGCGGATACAGCCTATGCGAGGTAGTTACCTCATTGCGGGTCCACAGGACCTATGCGGGTGAAATAGTCCAGGAGTAGGATTGCTTAATGACCTACGGGCGGGTGGCCCTACTTTGATCATGAGCCTCCTATTTTTTTTATGCAGTAAAGTATACTCTTGTTTACTCTCATTGTTAGTAAGCCAGAGTGTACTGTTAATTGAGTTATCATACACTTCTCCAGCTTTATTTTAGACTTATGATTTCACTACAGTACTTTCAGTTTCACATATTTGGTACATGTTGTACTGACCTCCTTCGCGGGGTTGCGTTCATGCCGCAGGTAGAGTATACAGGTTGCTGATCCTCACTCTTAGGATCACTGTTCAGCTGTTGGAGAAGCTCCATTACTCCGGAGGCTTATCCCTGGTATTGTCGGTTGTTGTACATTCAGGGGTATGGCGGGGCCCTGTCCCACCACAGTTGTTATTCTTAGAGGTCTGTAGTCATGTCTAGGGGTTTGGGCTGTAAACAACTGATGTTTCTTTTGTTATGTATGTTTTACGAAAGGTGGCCTTATCGGCTAGCCTGTTAATGTATTATGTCTAAGTGTTTTTATGAATTGTGTATGTTCCGCTGCTATTCTCTGGTGTATACCTGTAAGGGGTGCCCAGGTACGGCACCAGTCGCGGGCCCGGGGTTGGGTCGTGACATCAATTATTCTAATACTTTTCAAGTCAAGTAACATATACTTCTTTGAAGACGAGTTACTACACTTTCGAAAATCCATACAAGGATACCAAAATGAAACCGAGTTCATTTAAAACACGTACGTCTACCGTACTATACATTTCATAAGATTCATGCTCAAGAGATAAGAAAAGTTTCCACATACCTCTCTGGCTCGATCTATTTGCTAAGTTGAATACGCCGCACGTAGAATGTCAACCTATAATGACCATAATACGTCCATCAACTACTAGATTTCAACGTAGAATATTCCTAAGTATAATGACTCTTAATTCTACGGAAAATTGGGCAGCACTTCCTTTGTTTCTACGTACTTTTCCACCTTTTTCAAGGCCCGAAAATCAATAATCAAACGCCATATTTAAGGCCCAACAATTTAGTAATACAAAGGGGATTACACGCCTTAACAGGACGTGTAAAATTCTGCCCCATAATTTATACAAAACAGTCTAATAGCCAATGCCATTCTCGGCTAATATAAGCAACAATGCAAAGTCTATTCCACTTCTTTTTCAATCCATATTGTCGTTCCAACATGTTATATAGTCGCAACCAACTTTAACAACTATAATCTCCTCTTTATATAACATGCGACGACTAAAACTAATAACTAAATTGAATTACAATCTTAAAGGCAAATCATGCTAGTTTTGGATTTTAGGCTTCCAAAATTCCATAACACTTATCAATCTTCATAATACATATCACATGATCATTTCTAACTTATCATAACATGGAATCTTCAATTACAATAGCAAGATGAAGATTTATACCTCAAATAAGCCCAAATATTATCCAAGACTTCAAGTCGATCCTTAGCAACTTTTAGCTCCTCTTCTTATGTTCCAATCTGCTCCAAGCACTCCTTAGAAGCTCATAACCAACTTCTCTTCAATTTCCAACTTCAAAGTTGAAGAACACCTTAGGTTTTCACCTTGCGACTAACGTGAAAACGTAGTTTTTCCAGGATTTTTCTATTGAGATATCCTTGTAATACCCTTAGGAACCTTGGGTTGAATTATTGTGAATTATGAACAACAATTTCAATTTTTTTGTGTGGGAGAAGCCCCATTGCCGAGAGCTCTTGAAGAGAAGGGAAAAAATGTGAAATTTTTCTAAGTGTTTAAAGCTTGTCTTGCTACTAGTAGTAGTATGTAATTATAACACCATCAATGGCAAAGATTGAACCAATTGGATGACTAAGATTGGTCCACTATGTCAAGCCTCAACTTGCCCTTTGACTTGGTCCATTTTATCAAGCTAACATTTTGCTACACTTAGCCTTATTTTCGTCCAAGATGATACATGTGGAGGGTGACACGTGTCGCCCTCCCATTGGTCCATAACATTTCAATTCCCAAAATTTCCATAATTGGTCAAAATGTCGGAAACCTCGTGGGCCCCACAAAAACGTAAAATCTCTCGGGTGGCCCCACGTATCCAACTCTGAAAATAAAATTCCATAATTCCGATAAACTCTTAAAAGTCTTAAATAACAATTTGAGAATCCAATTCTCCTTAACGAACAACTTTCCTTCCCGGGGTTCGGAAGATTTTCCTTAGAATTTACAACTCTTTCTTTCGTTCAAATTTTTAAGTCTTGTGTTCTCCCGTCTATTCTCATATATATGTCCTGGAATTTTGGGTGCAACATTCTCCCCTTCTTAGAAACATTCGTCCTCGAATGTTCATTCGAGGTTACATCTAAACGGATATTGGCATAGTCCCCTGACTACACCTAACATAATCACACTTGCCACACATGGCTACATAACAATACTTATACTAACACGTCAATCTCAATTCCAAGGGTCAACGTCGGTTATCTGTATAAAGCTTCTGCCGACTCTGAGCTTACTAATAATCTTTCCTGGATAAGCTTCGCCTTATCCACAGCCCGTTGAATCAAGTCTGGACCAATTAACTGAACCTCGCCTACGTCGAACCAACCAACCGGCGATCTACACTTTCTTACATACAAAGCCTCATACATGGCCATCTGAATACTGGAAGGGTATCTGTTATCGTACGTAACTCAATAAGAGGAAAATAATCCTCTCAGCTATCCCTGAAATCAAGAAAACAGGTACGCAACCCATCCTCAAGTGCCTGGATAGTACGATCTGCCTGTCCGTCCGTCTGAGGGTGAAATGCAACACTGAGACTCACCTGCGTCCCTAATCCCTTCTGGAAAACCTTCAGAAATTATCCGTAAACTGAGCTCATCCATCTGACATCATAAATATAGTAACCCCGTGCAGTCTCATACTCTTCCTGATATATAATCTATCATAATCTTCAGCCTAGTGAATGGTCCTGACCGGAAGAACATGGGCTGATTTCGTTAGCCTGCTTACTATGACCCTCAGGGGGTCGCACTTCCTCCGAGTACGATGCAACCCTGTAACAAAATCCATATCAATCATGTTACACCCTGTAAGTCAAGAACATGTATAAGAGAATAGACGCGAGAACACAAGACTTGAAATTGGTACGAAATGAAGAATTGTTTTTCCGACGGAAAAATCGTCCGAACGTCGGAAAGGAAATGGTTCGTTGATGAGAATTAGATTCTCAAAATGCATTATTTGAGGATTATGGAATGTATTATCATTATGGAAATTTATTTTTACGGATTTGGTCACGTGGGGCCCACCCGAGAAATTTTACTTTTTGTGGGGCCCACGAGGGTTACAAAATTTTATGGACAAATGGGAGGGTGATATGTGGAACCCCCACACATGGTCTTGGACAAATTGAGGCAAGGTTATAATGGTCATTGACCTATGTAGATGAACAAGTCTTCAAAGCTTGAGATATTTGACTTAAGTCAACTTGTCCACTTGGCTAGACATTAATTACTCTCCATCCAAACCACACAAGTGTTGTGATCTAAGTGTTTTATATATACACACTAGTGCAAGACCAAGTCTTCAACACTTAGAAAATATTAGAGAAACTTTGAGCTTAGCCAAGATAGCTCTCGGGTTTGGTCACTTTCCCACACAATTATTTTGTAATTTTGGTCCATTATTCACAAGACTTTAACCCAAGGTCCCTAAGGGTATTGTAAGGATATCTCAATAGAAAGATTTCAGAAAAATGACGTTTTCACGTTAGTCGCAAGGCGAAAACCTAAGTCATTTTAACAAGTTTGGATTGGAAATGGAAGAGAAGTTGGTTGTGAACTTCTAAAGGATTCAAATAGCGGATTGGAGTGGAAAGGAAAGGAGCTAAGAATTGCTAAGGAGCGACTTTGAATCTTGGAAATTATAAGGGCTTGTAAAGGTAAAAATCTTGTCGTTTTAGCAATTAAAGATTACTTATCATTGTAGTTATGGATATTAGCAAGCATGAGGTATATATTATGAAGTTTGATAAGTGTATTGGATATTGGAACCCTAATCCGAAACTAGCATGTTTATCCTTTGAGATTGAAATTCAATTTGGTTATTAGTTTAGTCGCCGCATGTTATATAAAGAAGGAATTATAGTTGTTAAAGTTGTTTATGACTATATAACATGTTAGACCTAAGAACTTGGATTGAAAAAGAATTGGAAAGGATTTTTGTTGTTGTACAAGTTAGCCGAGAATGGCTTTGAATATGGAACTAGTTGGTATTAATTGTGGGGAAGAATTTTACACGTATTGTAAGGCGTGTAATCCCCTTTGATTGATTGATGTATTGAGCCTTAAATGTGGCATGTTGGTTATTGATTATCGGGCCTTCAAAAAGGTGGAAAAGTATGTAGAAACAAATGAGGTGCTGCCCGATTATCCGTAGAATAAGAGACCGTATACTTATTATTATTCTACGTTAGAAACTAGAAGTTGATAGTCGTGTTGTGGCTATTATAGGTTTACAATTCTACGTGCGGCGTATTCGACTTAGCTTGTGGATTAAGCCGAAAAGGTATGTGAAACATCTCCTTTTCTTCTAGCATGATTCCTTATGATAAAGTAAGTAAATCATACTCCTTAAATGATCCACTCCTTGATTGTACTTGGATTGCCTAATATAGAAGTTGTTCTATATACTTCCTTGTTTGTACTTGGATTGCCTAATATAAAAGTTGTTCTATACACTTCCTTGATGTACTTTGGATGTTTAATTTGGAATTTGTTATAATCCATTACCTTGATGAAGTTTTGATCTTCAAAAGTGAAAGTATTTTACTTGAAGTACATAGAGTCTTGAAAAGGAAGTAGTTTCCAAATCTTTTGGATAGTGCCTTAGTTTCAAAACCTAAAGGTTGCTATAATGGCTTTAGGGGAGTCAAATGAGTGATTTAATTAATTGATTTAAAAGAGGAGAAATGACATGATTTAAGAGAAGTGACTTGTTTTAAAGGTGTGAGTTACTTGAGATTTAAAAGTTTAAGCTATTTGATTTCTAAAGTTAAGAGACTTGAAGTATTTTGAAAGTAGAAGAAACTTGATTTCTAAAGATTAAGAGACTTGAAGTATTTTGAAAGTTAAGAAACTTGATTTGAAAGTATGTGATACTTGGTTTTAAAAGTATAAGTCTCTTGGTTATAAAAAGAATGAATTTGTCTAAAAACCATAAAGGGTTATAACGACTTTATGGGAAGTTGGTTATAACGGCTTTATGGAAGGTTAAGAAAGTTGTCTATTTTGATTGATAGGTACGAGTTGCCTAGGTTGTGAAATTAGAAGTTACTTCATTTCAAGTCTTGAAATGAATTTCTAAAGATGTAGTAACTCAGTTTGAAAAATAGACATGCCTTGATACTACGGGTGTTAGTATCTTGGGGTTTTATATAAAAATGAGTTTTTTTGAAAAGAATGCAAGTACGTAGTACTTAGGGTTAAAATCCCGGATTTTTATATAAAACGTAAGTGCCTTGAGTTTATAAAATGAAAGTCTAAAGATTTTATGAACTTGCCTATGTGTGCTGGTGATAGCCTTTGAGTGCAAGTATTATATTTTTACGCTGCCGCGACTCTCGGTTGGAGGGCCGACTGTCTTGTTGTAAGTTTACTTGGACGTACCGACGGTGATGTGGGATTCCACGGGTATGCTTCCATTATGATTGATCCTTGGACATGCTTATACGATGTGGGATTCCGGGGCATGCGACCAGGATGCGGGTTAGATTCCCGGATTATTTGTATTACTCCTTGGACATGCTTACACGATGTGGGATTCTGGGGCATGTGACCAGGAGGCGGGTTAGATTCCCGGATTGGTTTTTATTACCCCATGGTCATGCTTATACGATATGGGATTCTGGGGCATGCGACCACGTGGGATATTGTTATTCCATGAATTATCCCTCTATGAGGTTTAGTGACGCAGGATGGTCTGGTAGAGAGCTTTCGTACTTGCCCCGGTCAGTGGCTGTCGTAGGATGGACTGGTAGATAGCTTTCGTACTTGCCCCCGTCAGTTCTATTACACAGTTTGGTACGGTAGGCTCCGGTAGATAGCTTTCGCACTTGCCCCGGTCATATCTCGTGACGACAGGCTGGATCAGTAGTTAGCTGCGTACTTTCCTGTCGATTGTTGACGCAGTGATCGTAGTTAGCTTTGACTTACCCGGTCAGTTTTATGATGCGCAGTGATCTGTGGTTCGCTTTCCTACTTAGCGTCTGATTTTAGGACACAGGTGGGACTTGGTGTTCATGTATGCGTATTGGTGTTTTATTATATCGTGGACTGCCGGGACTGAGGAAAGATTCCACAGGCATGGTTGATATTATAGGCGTGAGACCCATAGTTATATTTGAGTAGTGACTTTGAGGCATCGTCACGACTTGATATATCGCTTATGTATGTATTGTATCGTAGTTTGGCTATCATACATGTCTCCTGTTTTATATAGACTGTTATTATTTCATACAGTATTTTCTGTTTCACATACTTGGTACATTCTTCGTAATGACCTCCTTCGGGGGGCTGCGTTCATGCCGCGGGTTTAGGTACGCAGTTTGGTGATCTGCAGGTGTAGGACCCTGCTCAGAGTTTTTGGATAGCTCCATATGTTCAGGAGTTTATCATTTTGTTATAGATCCTTCAGTACAGGCTTTTGTACAGTTATGGGTACGGCGGGGCCTTGTCCCGTCATAGTTCAGTAAAACTCTTAGAGGTCTGTATTCATCTGTGGGATTGGACTCGTGTACAATGTAGTGTCTTTTGATTATGTATATTATATGGCGGCCTTGTCGGCTTTGCCTTTGCATGTTCATGGTTTTAAAAAAAATGAGGTGGTGTTTAGTTCCGCAGTTTAATTGGGTTGTTAAGGTAGGAGGGTGCCCAGGTAGGGCACCAGTCACAGGCCCGGGGTTCGGGGCGTGATAGAGTGGTATCAGAGCAGTCAGTCCTCGGAATGTCTACAGACCGTGTCTAGTAGAGTCTTGATTATCGGTGTGTTGCGCGCCACACCCATAAACAAGAGGCTACAGGACATTTAGGAGTTGGTTTCTATTCTTCTCACTCTGAGATTGTTCCATAGAGCCGTGTTATTAAGATAATTTCTCTCTGACGTATTATTATGTTATAGCCATGCCTCCAAGGAGGGCAACAGTCGCCCAGAAGGGCAAAATAGTAGCAGGAGCTACCAGTCAGACTCAGAGGGTTGATAGGGCTTATGCCCAGGGTATACCGGATATTGTGCCATAGTTGGCGAGTTCTTTTGCGCCAGGTTTTGAGGTCCCAACACCAGAGCCTCCAGTTTCTCAGTTAGGAGAAGACTATAGGGTCATGAGGGAAGCAGTTATGTTATTGACCAAGATAGCGGTGCTACAGTTTTATCAGCAGGAGGTTTTTCGACCAGTATAGATAGGCGTAAAGAGGGTAGAGGGCCAACGCGAAGATCAACGTAAGAGGGTTAGGCCGGTTGGTTATCCCGGTGAGTTTTTGGACGAGCAGCCTCAGCAGCGAGTGAGATATTCATCCCAGCCTACCCAGTACATACACCCGCAGATCACAGGTGGGAGATTGGACCCGACAAGGTATTTAGGAGCCGATCCGAGCTCCAGGGTTCAAAGTTCTCAGAGGAGCAGAGGATTTTCTCAGTCGAGGCCACCTATTCCTCAATGTTTCCGATGTAGTAAGTGTCATATGGGGTAATGTCGTTATGGCACAAGTGTTTGTTTTTATTGTGGCCGTCCGGGCCATATACTGAGAGTATGTCCTTTTAGAAAGAGCACCGGTGAGGTGGCTCAGCCTATGAGGTCGGTAGTTGGTTCCCTTTCCTCTACGGTATGCGCCGAGCGGGTGTTGGATGCCACCACCGTGGTAGAGGTCAGGGTGGAGTTTATAGTTTTGGTAGTCCTTCGAACCGCGTTGATGACGTGACTACTGGGCAGGATCAAGAGGCAACATCGCATGGGGTTACAGGTATATTTTGATTCTTTTGAATCATACGTGCATTGATAGATTCAGATTTTGCCCTAGCGTATATGTTTTTCCTTGTTGCTAGTAGTTGTAAAGTGATAGTACCACCAGTGTTAGAGATACTCTGATTAGTAAAGTGAAAAGTGAAGAATGTTGACAAGAATGGTAAGTGAACTGAGACTATAGTTGTGTAGATTTCACAAGTTGTAATTACCCCATAATAAGTGTAAGACCGATAGGGAAGAATGTACAGTAGAAATACTTTGGCCTATGTGACGAACCTCTAGTGAATAGGGGGATAAGGTGAGAAGTACCTGGAGATAAGAGAGAAATTTATTTCAGACTAAGAATGAGAAGTTAAGTGTGACGATGGGTCGGGTTATGAACTCAATTCGGGTCAACCGATAGTATGGAATGGGGTGATGTCAGTTGGACATGGTCCCACTATGTGATAGGGTCACGAGGATGCAAAGCCCAAGTCTAGTTAATCATTGTACGAGTTTGTGGACGCGTTCTACCGGAACCAGGTTGTAAGGACCGAGAGGAGCCTTAGCGGAAATTCAAATAGCACTATGGCCAAGTTTGGATAGTAACTCCAAGGATTGGAGAACAGAAACAATATTTGAAACTTTGTACATGTACTAAATAAGTTTGGAAGTACGAGAAAGTATGACAAGTAAGAAAGGAAGGAACAAGGGTTAAAAGAACTATAGTGATTATAGTTATGAGTAATGAAGGTGCATAGAGAAAATTTCTTTTAGGCCATGAGTGGAGGTTAACTGTGATGATACACACGCCTTAGGTTCAGTAACACTGTCCATAGGTTCTCGTGATTGAGATGCCACTAGTATTAGAGTTTACACCGGTTGGTAAACTAAGCTAGGCAGATTATAGATTCATGTCCCAACTAGTTTGGTGACTAAGTGAGACAGAGAAGGGAAGTAACACGGGGGAAACACATCAGTTAGCTGAGTAGGAGTCCGACTGAAGGATTCAGGCAATGTTAGTCCTATGATTTAGATTACGACAGGGCCATCTCTTTATGCGGGAATAAAGAAAAGAACCTCTAAGGATCCCGTGTTTGATAAGACTGTAACCTTCGAGTTTTGTGAGAAGGAACCGCGGACGGAAGGTCCATTGATATGTTTACGTATGTTATATGGTGCCATGTGTGGCATTGTTGGTCTTGTGGAGTATTGATTGATAGGCATAGTAAAGAGACTACGCCAGAGTTTGTATAGCTTGAAAACCGACTAAGAACATTCGGGGATGAATATTTCTAAGGGGGGAAGAATGTTACACCCCGTAAATCCAGGACATGTATAAGAGAATAGACGCGAGAACACAATACTTGAAATTGGTACGAAAGGAAGAATTGTTTTTCCGACGGAAAAATCGTCCGAACGTCGGAAAGGAAAAAGGTTCGTTGATGAGAATTAGATTCTCAAAATGCATTATTTGAGGATTATGGAATGTATTATTATTATGGAAATTTATTTTCACGGATTTGGTCACGTGGGGCCCACCCGAGAAATTTTATGTTTTGTGGGGCCCACGAGGGTTACAAAATTTTATGGACGAATGGGAGGGCGACACGTGGAACCCCCCCCCCCCCACATGGTCTTGGATGAATTGAGGCAAGGTTATAATGGTCATTGACCTATGAAGATGAACAAGTCTTCAAAGCTTGAGATATTTGACTTAAGTCAACTTGTCCACTTGGCTAGACATTAATACTCTCCATCCAAACCACACAAGTGTTATGATCTAAGTGTTTTATATATACACACTAGTGCAAGACCAAGTCTTCAACACTTAGAAAATATTAGAGAAACTTTGAGCTTCGCCAATATAGCTCTCAGGTTTGGTCACATTCCCACACAGATTTTTTGTAATTTTGGTCCATTATTCACAACACTTTAACCCAAAGTCCCTAAGGGTATTGTAAGGATATCTCAATAGAAAGATTTCGGAAAAACAACGTTTTTACGTTAGTCGCAAGGCGAAAACCTAAGTCGTTTTCACAAGTTTGGATTGGAAATGGAAGAGAAGTTGGTTGTGAACTTCTAAAGGCTTCAAATAGCGGATTGGAGCGGAAAGGAAAATAGCTAAGAATTGCTAAGGAGCGACTTTGAATCTTGGAAATTATAAGGGCTTGTAATGGTAAAAATCTTGTCGTTTTAGTAATTAAAGATTACTTATCATTGTAGTTATGGATATTAGCAAGCATGAGGTATATATTATGAAGTTTTATAAGTGTATTGGATATTGGAACCCTAATCTGAAACTAGCATGTTTAGCCTTTGAGATTGAAATTCAATTTGGTTATTAGTTTAGTCGTCGCATGTTATATAAAGAAGGAATTATAGTTGTTAAAGTTGTTTATGACTATATAACATGTTAGACCTAAGAACTTGGATTGAAAAAGAATTGGAAAGGATTTTTGTTGTTGTACAAGTTAGCCGAGTATGGCTTTGAATATGGAACTAGTTGGTATTAATTGTGGGGCAGAATTTTACACGTATTGTAAGGTGTGTAATCCCCTTTGATTGATTGATGTATTGAGCCTTAAATGTGGCATGTTGGTTATTGATTATCGGGCCTTCAAAAAGGTGGAAAAGTATGTAGAAACAAATGAGGTGCTGCCCGATTTTCCGTAGAATAAGAGACCGTATACTTAGTATTATTCTACGTTAGAAACTAGAAGTTGATAGTCGTGTTGTGGATATTATAGGTTTACAATTCTACGTTCGGCGTATTTGACTTAGCTTGTGGATTAAGTCGAAAAGGTATGTGAACCATCTCTTCTTCTTCTAGCATGATTCCTCATGATAAAGTTAGTAAATCCTACTCCTTAAATGATCCACTCCTTGATTGTACTTGGATTTCCTAATATAGAAGTTGTTCTATATACTTCCTTGTTTGTACTTGGATTGCCTAATATAGAAGTTGTTCTATATACTTCCTTGATGTACTTTGGATGTTTAATTTGGAAGTTGTTATAATACATTACCTTGATGAAGTTTGGATTTTAAAAAGTGAAAGTATTTTACTTAAAGTACATAGAGTCTTGAAAAGGAAGTAGTTTCCAAATCTTTTGGATAGTGCCTTAGTTTCAAAACCTAAAGGTTGTTATAACGACTTTAGGGGAGTCAAAGAGTGATTTACTTAATTGTTTAAAAGAGGAGAAATGACATGATTTAAGAGAAGTGACTTGTTTTAAAGGTGTGAGTTACTTGAGATTTAAAAGTGTAAGCTACTTGATTTCTAAAGTTAAGAGACTTGAAGAATTTTGAAAGTAGAAGAAACTTGATTTCTAAAGATTAAGAGACTTGAAGTATTTTTAAAGTTAAGAAACTTGATTTGAAAGTATGTGATACTTGGTTTTAAAAGTATAAGTCTCTTGGTTATAAAAAGAATGAATTTGTCTAAAAACCATAAAGGGTTATAACGGCTTTATGGGAAGTTGGTTATAACGACTTTATGGAAGGTTAAGAAAGTTGTCTATTTTGATTGATAGGTACGAGTTGCCTAGGTTGTGAAATTAGAAGTTACTTCATTTCAAGTATTGAAATGAATTTCTAAAGATATAGTAACTTAGTTTGAAAAATAGACATGACTTGATACTATGGGTGTTAGTATCTTGGGGTTTTATATAAAAATGAGTCTTTTTGAAAAGAATGGAAGTACGTAGTACTTAGGGTTAAAATCCCGGATTTTTATATAAAACGTAAGTGCCTTGAGTTTATAAAATGAAAGTTTAAAGATTTTATGAACTTGCCTATGTGTGTTGGTGATAGCATTTGAGTGCAAGTGTTATATTTTTACGCTGCCGCGACTCTCGATTGGAGGGCCGGCTGTCTTGTTGTAAGTTTACTTGGATGTACCGACGGTGATGTGGGATTCCACGGGTATGCTTCCATTATTATTGATCCTTGGACATGCTTATACGATGTGGGATTTCGAGGCATGCGACCCGGATGTGGGTTAGATTCTCGGATTATTTGTATTACTCATTGTACATGCTTACACGATGTGGGATTCCGGGGCATGTGACCAGGAGGCGGGTTAGATTCCCGGATTTGTTTGTATTGCCCCATGGTCATGCTTATACGATGTGGGATTCCGGGGCATGCAACCACGTGGGATATTGTTATTCCATGGATTAGCCCTCCATGAGATTTAGTGACGCAGGATGGTCTGGTCGAGAGCTTTCGTACTTGCCCCGGTCAGTGGCTGTCGTAGGATGGACGGGTAGATAGCTTTCGTACTTGCCCCCGTCAGTTCTATTACACAGTTTGGTACGGTAGGCTCCGGTAGATAGCTTTGGCATTTGCCCCGGTCATATCTCGTGACAACAGGCTGGATCTGGTAGTTAGCTTTCGTACTTGCCCCGGTCAGTTGTTGACGCAGGCTGGATCTGGTAGTTAGCTTTCGTACTTGCCCCGGTCAGTTTTATGATGCAGGCTGGATCTGGTGGTTCGCTTTCCTACTTGGCCCGTACAATTTTTAGGACACAGGTGGGACTTGGTGTTCATGTATGCGTATTGGTGTTATATTATATCATGGACTGCCGGCACTGAGGAAGGATTCCACAGGCATGGTTGATATTATGGGCGTGAGACCCATAGTTATATTTGAGTAGTGACTTTGAGGGCATGCGTCCCTGACTTGATATGACTGCTTATGTATTGTGTAATGTAGTTTGGCTATCATACATGTCTCCTGTTTTGTATAGATTGTTATGATTTCATACAGTATTTTCAGTTTCACATACTTGGTATATTCTTCGTCGACCTCCTTGAAGTGCGTTCATCTTTGCGAGTTTAGGTACGTGATTTGGTGATCTGCAGGTGTAGGACCCTGCTCAGAGTTTTTGGATAGCTTCATATGTTCAGGAGTTTATCATTTTGGTATAGATCCTTCAGTACAGGCTTTTGTACAGTTATGGGTACGGCGGGGCCTTGTCCCTTCACAGTTTAGTAAAACTCTTAGAGGTCTGTATTGTAACGCCCCGAACCCGGGCCCGTTACTGGTGCCTTACCCCGGGCACCCTAGTGATACAACATCAGAGAAAATCAGCGGAAAATAAAACACGAGTCATGAAACAAGAGATATAATAAATAAACAGGCCAACCAAAACAGTTGCCTTCAGTATATACATAAAAACCCGAACAGTTATCCTTTTTACAAACCCTGCCCACAACAAATTACTCAGACCTCTAAGATTTACAATGACTATGACGGGACAGGGCCCCGCCATACCCCTGAATGTACAAGAACCTACAACTCAGGGAAACACATACCAAAAGATAAGCCTCCGGAGAAACGGAGCTTCCCAATACGCTGAACTGTGATCCTATGAGCGAGGATCCACGACTGATGTACCTCTACCTGCGGCATGAACGCAGCCCAGAGTCGATCAACGGTACCAAGTATGTGGCGTCAAATCGTAAATGAAATCATAATAGCTTAAAAAGCGGGAGACATGTATGATAACCAAAATACGACGCAACATAAAAGCGGTCAAGTCGTGGACTCACGCCTCAAAGTCACCACTCAAATATAACTATGGGTCTCACGCCACAACATCCATCATGTTCGCATCATGGCGCATGCCCCGAATCTTGCATCGGTGTAGACATGTCCATGATGCAACAATAATAACAAGGCCGCATGGCCACATGCCGGAATCGCATCGGTGTAGACATGCCCATGTAACCTCAATAACAATATCTTGGGTGGTCAACCCCGCGCGTAGCCACACGTGCCGAATCTGCATCGGTGTAGACACGCGTCCATGTTGCGATAATAACCATATATCGGTAATCAACCCGCCGCGTGGCCGCATGCCCGAATCTGCGTCGGTGTAGACATGTCCATGTGACATCAACAACAAGGCGATAATCAAAATGGAAACATACGTGGAATTCTCCATCACCGCCGACGCGTCAAGTAAGTTCTCAACTAGTCAACCGGCCTCTATCGAGAGACGCGGTAACACAGAAATACCACACTTGCACAACAAAGGCTATCATCACAAGCATAGGCAAGTTTCACAACAACAAGCAAAGGCAAGTTTCACAACAACCACAAAGGCAAGTTTCACAACAACTAAGGCAAGTTTCTCAATAACAAGCAAGGCAAGTTTCACAACAACTCAAAGTACTTTCATTTTATGCCAAAGTCCGGGTTTTAACCCCAAAGTACTACATCGTTAAGTTCTTTAAAAGAGATCCATTACTTTTATAAAAGTCACCCGATACCGTAGTATTAGAATGACCAACCCACATTCCTTTTCAAAATCAAGTAACAACATTCTTTTCCTAAGTTCGGTTTGCCTAGTTTCAATTACTCAAGCTTCTCATTTTCAAATGGTTTCATAGTTTCCAAACTTAATCACTTGATTCCTTTTTAGAACAATTGAGTAATATATGTCTCACGTGAGAGTAGGTTATTCTTGTTTACAACATTCTTATTACAGAAGCCATGATCTAGAAAATGTATATCATTTTGTCTCATCTTAGTTTCTATGCAGATGGAGGTTTCTACTGGTTTTAATATAATTCATAATTAGTCAATACATATTCCTTTATTAACGCATTGCGGTGGTGTCGATACACATTCTGATTTCCGAAATCAGTAAAACATTATCCCTTTAAATAAAACCAAGTACTCATTACTCACGAATGAGGTTTCACACAAACATTCACATTAAAACAAATAAGTTAAGTCTCTTATCTTATAAGATCAAGTCTCTTAACTTCTAACATCAGTAAACCATTTTCTTTACCTCTCTTAAGACATTATACCTAACTCCCCATAAAGCTAGTATAACTCTTTTTAAAACCTTTTAAAACCAAGTGTTACTCTCCCTTCAAAAACGATTTATAAATCTTTTGAAATACATCAAGTTCTTTATTATAACTAGCCAGTTATAATTCACATCAGTTACCTTTTAAAACCACAAAGTATTTTCTTACCTACATAAAGCTGTTATAACCAACTTCCCATAAAGCCGTTATAACACTTTATGTTTTAAGAACAATCAAACACAGTTAACACGTACGCGTCTACCGTACATAGTTCACGTATATCATGCTAGAAGAGATAGGAAGAGGTTCACATACCTCGCGGCGATTATCGACAATAAGCAAAAGCTCCAAGTACTACAACGCACTAGCCCTTTCCACTCCTCGAGTAGGATACGCTACTCTTAGTACTTTCACCTATAAAGGCCACAAACGTCTATTAAATCTTAAACACAAGTTCCCATCTTTCTACAGAAAATTCGGCAGCACCTCCCCCCCCCCGCAACAGCGTAAATCTCCTCCTTTATCGAGGTCGGCTACCAAGCCAACCAGGGGGGGGTTAATACGTCTAACCGGACACGTACCATACTACTACACAGTAATGCTACACAAGTCTACTGTAATACAGCCCTAGGTAATTACAGTTCAGTTCTTCTCTTTATTATCCTTCTATGTGATTACTGTTCAATTCTTCATTCTTCAGGCTTAAGTCAAAAGACATTGCCACAATACTAAGTTGATTCTATATATAGTATACAACAACTATATATTCAACACTTATGTAATTTCCAATTACAATAGAAGGACGATGAGTGTTTACCTCGATAAGCCCAAAATTATCCAAGTATAAAGTCGATCCCGAGCAACGCTTAGCTCACTACTCGGCGCTCCAAACAACCCCAGAAGTTCTAACCAACTTCTACTTACAACTTCAACAACGGGTGAAGATTTCCTTAGGGTTTCGTTTTTGTGGCTAAAGGAAGTATAATCGTATTTTACGGGCTTGTAACCTTGGGAATACTATAAGGTATTTGGGCGAGTATTTGGGCATTATAACAATACTAGGAGAGTATTTCTATACCACAACAAGGGGTATTATACGAAAACAACTAGGCTAGGGGGGGTACCCCACGGCTAGCACCACTAGAGGGGGGGTGTGTACCCCGGCTGGGGAGGAGGCTCTCGGCTAGCTCACGAGAGAGGAGAGGAGCTCTTGGACGAGAGTCTACAAGAGGGAAGGGATTTATCACTTAGAACAATTTGTGGATGAAGAAAGCCTTCACTTAGAGGGTATTTATAGGTCAAGCCATGGCCAACCAATGGCCAAGATCTTGCCAAGTGCATAGCAAGTGTAGGGCTAGATTTCAACCATGTGGACCTTATCCATCTACCACAACTTGCACAAAATATCCTACCAACTAAAGTGGTCCAAATCGTCCAAGTCAAGCCATGGTTGCCGTCGAGCCTTCGATGTGAGGTGACACTTGTCACCCTCGTTGATCCAAAATGTTACGTCTCTCGGAAAAATCCGCAAAAAATTATAAATGACATAGCCGGAATTTTCCCAACAAAAGTAATGAAACGTTTAGTCGAACGACTCTGTCGGGTGTTGTGTACAAATTTGAAACTTGCCTAACTTAAGGCTCAAATTTTCTACGTCGTCCACGTGCATACTCCAAAATACGGGTATAACATTCTTCCCCTTAGAAACATTCGTCCCGAATGTTCCTTCTCAAGTCTCAACACAAACATGCGCCAGTATAGTCTTCACTGCTATACGTACGAAAACAATCATGCCACACCTGGCCATGAAATAACAAATGCACAAAATACGAAATCCCAAGTCCACGAGGAATCACCTCTGTTATCACAAAAGTTCCCACCAAGGTCTAACATATACTCCCTCTGCACCTTCATTTCACAAAAAAGCGATCACACTCGTTCACTTCTCCCCTACCTCGTCGTACCCTGTTCGAACACTCGAACTCTTCCCAGTACACGCACCACACTTCAGTCAATGCTTCTGTTTCCAACCCTTGGAGTCACTACCTCCAAACTTGGTCATCTTACTAACCTCGATTTCCTCTAAGGCCATTCTCGGCCTTCACGAACTGATTCTGGTCGAACATATCCACGAACTCATACGATGGTCATCAAAACTTGGGCCTAACACCCTGGTGACCCTACCTCCTGGCGGGACCACGAGTGACCCCTCAATCCGGACTACGGGTTGACACGCAACGCCCTCAACCCGACCCCCCGTCACGCCAACTCTCTAGTTTCTTGATCCGAACAATCTTACCTCTACAGGTCATGAAAGCTACCACTTCCATTTCACACTACCCAGGGACTTACCCTTTTCACTAACCAGGTTTCTAAATCACATTTTAGCACAAAGCTATCCAAACATAACACTTAACACATCATTAATCATCAATACATACAAGTATCTGAGGTTAAGGATATACGAAACTAGGCGGTTCAGGCCGCTAAAGCGGAACTTCCACCGCGACCTCTCGTGGCATGCCCAGCTCTAGTAGTCGTGCTATCCTACCAGCGCTACCCACAGTCGGGCAGTCTCGTCATATGGCCTGTTGGCGCAAGAATAACAAGCTCCTTGGTACTACGACACTCCCGAAATCACGGTCTACCACATCGACCACACCGAGGTAGGGGTGATCGTCGCCAACACCCTACTCGCGAACATCTAAAACACAGGAGCCACGACACGCTCCCGAATATCCCGAGGTCGAAGGCCGGAGGACCACTGCAATGGCGGAGGTACATAACTAGTCTGCTTGAGGCGGTCCGCGAAAGTCGCCAAAATATCCGGCCGTCTTGGCCTTACCTGCTGAAGCGGTCCACCGTCGATCTGCGCTCGCCGCGCAGTGCATGAGCACGAATGCGGGCAATGTCCATGCGGTGAAGAGAAACACCGAACAACTCTACGCTAGGTAATCATCGAGCCACGTAACATATCGGTGCACTCGATCCTCCATACTAGCTACTAATGCGAGAACATACCGCCGATGAGTCGAACTCACATTGTACTCCCGAATATGCGCGGGTGCGCCTCAACATCAAAAATTTGTCGGCCGAGCCCTCTCCATTTGTGGAGGCAAGAAATGTGCGAGAAGGCCGAAACTTCGTCCCAAACGGTGGAAGTGCATGCTCTCCCGGAAAGCTCCCGAGTCAAACGAATCGGCTGCGGTATCACGCGGCCGATCTGAACAAATGTCGCAGACTCGGTCTCAAGCCTTGATCACCCGCATGATCCTCTGCAGCGCGGATGAACTCCTGCGGATCATCCTCGGCCTCGACCGAAAAACTCAAAGGGCTACAACTAAGAAATCCGTAGCCTCAGCTATGCGCCTCGGGTGCCTTCTGGTCTTCTTTGGGCTAGGCTGCTGCGTCCGGCCTATCCTCATATCGGCCCACAACCACGGCCATAATCGCCATCTCGCGTGACCCATCTCCCGCTCGGTGTGGGGTGGAGGCTCGGTCTTGTAGTCTCATCGGCCACGTGCGGCTTTCTTCTTTGGTCTTTGGCGGCGTCGCAAACTTCGCCGTCAAGCACTACCTCAGTCTTGACCGGGCTGCGCCTCGTACTCCTCAGAATCCCACTAGCGGCTCCTCGGCTGCCTTGCCCTCGGGCCACTGGTTGTCTTCGCAGGCATAGCGGTAAAAGCGAAACACGTCGGAGGGTCCAACTTACAACACGACTCTAAGGCACGATCTCGGAATGAGAAGAATGAAACCAATCCTACTTGTCCTATAGCCTCCTGATTATAGATGTGGTGCACAACACACCGATAATCAAGACTCTACTAGACACGGTCTGTAGACACTTTCCGAGGACTAACTGCTCTGATACCACTGTGTAACGCCCCGAACCCGGGCCCGTTACTGGTGCCTTACCCCGGGCACCCTAGTGATACAACATCAGAGAAAACCAGCGGACAATAAAACACGAGTCATGAAACAAGAGATATAATAAATAAGCAGGCCAAGCAAGCGATTGCCTTGTATATACATAAAAACCGAGCGGTTATCCTTTTACAAACCCGCCCACAACAAAGCTCTGCACTTAAGATTTACAATGACTATGACGGACAGGGCCCGCCATACCACAGATGTACAGAACCTACAACTCGTGGAAACACATACCAAAGATAAGCCTCGGAAGCGGAGCTTCCTAATCTGTTGGCTGTGATCCTATGGCGAGGATCCACGGCGATGTACCTCTACTGCGGCATGACGCGGCCCCGAAGTCGATCTGACAGTACTAAGTATGTGGCGTCAAATCGTAAATGAAATCATAATAGCTTAAAAGCGGGAGACATGTATGATAACCAAAATACGATGCACATAAGCGATCAAGTCGGGGACTCACGCCAAAGTCACCACTCAAATATAACTATGGGTCTCGCCCACAACATCCATCATGTTCGCATGCCGGGAATCTTTGCATTGGTGTAGACATGTCCATGATGCAACAATAATAACAAGCCGCGTGGCGCGTACCGGAATCTTTGCGCCGGTGTAGACATGCCCATGTAACCTCAATAACAATATCTTTGGGTGGTCAACCTGCGTATGGCCACATGCCGAATCTGCGTCGGTGTAGACACGTCCATGTTGCGGTAATAACCATATATCGGGTAATCAACGACGCGTGGCCGCGTGCCCCGGAATCTTGCGACGGTGTAGACATGTCCATGTGACATCAACAACAAGACGATAATCAAAATGGAAACATACGGTGGAATTCTCCATCATCGCGGACGCGTCAAGTAAGTTCTCAACTAGTCAACCGGCCCTCTATCGAGAGACGCGGTAACACAGAAATACCACACTTGCACAACAAAGGCTATCATCACAAGCATAGGCAAGTTTCACAACAACAAGCAAAGGCAAGTTTCACAACAACCAGCAAAGGCAAGTTTCACAACAACCAGTCAAAGGCAAGTTTCTCAATAACAAGCAAGGCAAGTTTCACAACAACTCAAAGTACTTTCATTTTATGCCAAAGTCCGGGTTTTTAACCCCAAAGTACTACATACGTTAAGTTCTTTTAAAAGAGATCCATTACTTTTATAAAAGTCACCCGATACCCGTAGTATTAGAATGACCAACCCACATTCCCTTTTCAAAATCAAGTAACAACATTCTTTTCCTAAGTTCCAGTTTGCCTAGTTTCAATTACTCCAGCTTCTCATTTTCAAATGGTTTCATAGTTTCCAAACTTAATCACTTGATTCCTTTTTAGAACAATTGAGTAATATATGTCTCACGTGAGAGTAGGTTATTCTTGTTTACAACATTCTTATTCTGACAACGTGATCTAGAAAATGTATATCATTTTGTCTCATCTTAGTTTCTATGCGGATGGAGGTTTCTCTTGGTTTTAATACAATTCATCATTATTCAATACATTTTCCTTTATTAGCATTTGCGGTGGTGCTGTCGATACACATTACGATTTCGAAATCGGTAAAACATTATCCCTTTAAATAAAACCAAGTACTCATTACTCACGAATGAGGTTTCACACAAACATTCACATTAAAACAAATAAGTTAAGTCTCTTATCTTATAAGATCAAGTCTCTTAACTTCTAACATCAGTAAACCATTTTCTTTACCTCTCTTAAGACATTATACCTAACTCCCCATAAAGCTAGTATAACTCTTTTTAAAACCTTTTAAAACCAAGTGTTACTCTCCCTTCAAAAACGATTTATAAATCTTTTGAAATACATCAAGTTCTTTATTATAACTAGCCAGTTATAATTCACATCAGTTACCTTTTAAAACCACAAAGTATTTTCTTACCTACATACAGCCGTTATAACACTTTATGTTTTAAGAACAATCAAACACAGTTAACACATGTACGTCTACCGTACTACATAGTTCACATATATCATGCTAGAAGAGATAGGAAGAGGTTCACATACCTCGCGACGATTATCGACAATAAGCAAAAAGCTCCAAGTACTACAACCTTGCTAGCCCTTTCCACACCTCGAGTAGGATACGCTACTCTTAGTACTTTCACCTATAAAGGCCACAAACGTCTATTAAATCTTAAACACAAGTTCCATCTTTCTACGAAAATTCGGCACCTCCCACATGGCGGCGTAAATCTCCTCCTTTATCGGTGGCTGCAAGCCAACGAGGGGTTATCGTCTAACCGGACACGTGCCATACTACTACACGGTAATGCTACACAAGTCTCATGTCTGACCCTAGGTAATTCTGATTCAGTTCTTCTCTTTATTATCCTTCTATGTGATTACTGTTCAATTCTTTATTCTTCAGGCTTAAGTCAAAAGACATTGCCACAATACTAAGTTCAGTTCTATATATAGTATACAACAACTATATATTCAACACTTATGTAATTTCCAATTACAATAGAAGGACAGTAGTGTTTACCTCGATAAGCCCAAAATTATCCAAGTATAAATTCGATCCTGAGCAGCGCTTAGCTCTACTCAGCGCTCCAAACAACCCTTAGAAGTTCTAACCAACTTCTACTTACAACTTCAACAACGGGTGAAGATTTCCTTAGGGTTTCGTTTTTGTGGCTAAAGGAAGTATAATCGTATTTTCTGGGCTTGTAACCTTGGGAATACTATAAGGTATTTGGGCCAAGGTATTTGGGCATTATAACAATACTAGGAGAGTATTTCTATACCACAACAAGGGGTATTATACTAAAACAACGAGGCTAGGGGTACCTGGCTAGTACCACTAGAGGGTGTGTACCCTCGGCTAAGGGGAGGAGGCTCTCGGCTAGCTCAAAAGAGAGAGGAGGAGCGCTTGGACGAGAGTCTTCAAGAGGGAGGGGAAGGGATTTATCACTTAGAACAATTTGTGGATGAAGAAAGCCTTCACTTAGAGGGGTATTTATAGGTCAAGCCATGGCCAACCAATGGCCAAGATCTTGCCAAGTGCATAGCAAGTGTAGGGCTAGATTTCAACCATGTGGACCTTATCCATCTACCACACAACTTGCACAAAATATCCTACCAACTAAAGTGGTCCAAATCGTCCAAGTCAAGCCATGGTTGTCGTCGAGCCTTCAATGTGAGGTGACACTTGTCACCCTCCCGTTGATCCAAAATGTTACGTCTCTCGGAAATATCCGCAAAAATTATAAATGACATAGCGAATTTTCCCAACAAGTATGGAAACGTTTCGTCGAAAAACGACTCTAATCGGGTGTTGTGTACAAATTTCGAAACTTGCCTAACTTAAGGCTCAAATTTTCTACGTACGTCCTCACGTACATACTCTGAAAATACGGGGTATAACATGTATTCATATGTGGGATTGGACTCGTGTACAATGTAGTGTCTTTTGATTATGTATATTATATGGCGGCCTTGTCGGCTTTGCCTTTGCATGTTCATGGTTTTAAAAAAAAAGAGGTGTTGTTTAGTTCTGCAGTTTAATTGGGTTGTTAAGGTAGGAGGGTGCCCAGGTAGGGCACCATTCACGGGCCCGGGGTTCGGGGCGTGAAAAATCACCTCTCATTTCTAAGTCGGGATCTCAATCGCATGTAATAGCCCACTGGGCTTCTGGTGCCCAACCCTGACCTGTTACTAATTCGGACACTAAGCAACAAACTCTGTTAGATCCCTCTTCAATCCGTCTTACCAATACATACATCTGAGGTCACGACACAACTTAGTCGACCCCGAACAAATAGAGCAATAAGCAATGCGTGCCTCCCCTAAAACCTGATGACAAGTCCTGCAGCATCGGGCACACCCAATCTATCCTCATATCACACCACCTTATCCGGTGCTACCCAAACGGGTCCTTCTCTTCTTAGAGAGTTGTATCTCAATTTCCATGATAAGCTGGATCCTTATCTGCCGCTTCTTCACCTCCTCAACGAGAAGACTCGGCAACCTCTCGAATCGAGCTCCATGTCGTGTTCCGTGGTATCGAGAAAATATAGGTTGTTACCTCATCACATTGCATCGCACAACCCGACCAAACACTCAAAGTGTTACCATAATAACCTAACCTCTAGTCCTTGGGCCTCGCGGGGGTTAGAACTGTAGTCTTAGTCAGCTTATCTTCCCATAACTGGAAGTCTGTCTCATACTTCCGAAATATTCGGGGATATAATCTCAATTATGATTCCTATTTCCATCTCTCTGTTGCAACCAAACTTGGTCACTATACTTAGATTCGACTCTTTTGCTTGTCTCACGGCTAAGACTTCCTGCCAATCACAATTTAGTGGGAGACTTCCTTGATCTCGTCAAGTAGTAATCCTATTATTCTCTCCCAGCTCGTAGAGCTTATAGTCAGGTGTTCAACCCCAATTCATGGTATTACATAATCCCATGGCTTGCCAAGATTTCTTATCGTTCGAGTGTCTACTCGTCTTACCTTTATTTTCATTACAAGTTGCCCTGGGGTCTCTTACCTCCCCGTATTTTCCTACTATCCTTCTCATCAGTACCGATTTTTGTCACCTTTCATCGAGGTGTTCCTACTGCCCATCATTCACTAATGGTCTCTACACTAGTCTGGGGTAATCATATCTCGTGCAACTTACATAACCATAGTTGTATTCTCTTTTATCATTCTGGTCATAATCCTTCCTTATGCTTATTATTAGAAAACAATATTTCTATCTTGATTCATGATCATACAGTTTCATTCATGCGTATTACATGCATTTATATCCTTACGACACTTCTTCAACCATTTCCTAGTTTCTTCCTCAATTACTGACCCAATACCTTTTTCCAAGGTTATTTAAAATAGTAACCTATTGCATAACGAAGTTGGGGACTTTACCAGTCCCATACCTATGGCTTAAATAAAAGGGTACGCATAACCATCAATAATACGTACAACTATCCTTTTACGTAGGGGAGAGAACTTATCTCTCTTTCATAATCCTTCCTTGAAGTTACAACCCTATTCACCGGGTCCTCTTGCAGTCCTGTAAATTAAATCATCAAGCACCGCCTTAAAAGTTGTGTAGATTCTCAAAACCTACCAATGAAGTCCTCGGTCTTCCGCAGGCAGCACTCGTACTTATCTTATTCTTGCCTTGCGCATTTTCCTGAAATTATCTGGGAAGTCGTGTACGATCGCCACACTAAAAACTCCGCACCAAGGGCACTTAATCATAAAATCCTTCAATGATCGTACGTTCTTATCTCCGTCTCTTAGCTTTCAAATTCACGTACCACATACTTCCAACATCAATTTATTTACTTCAACCGAACAAGTCACATAGACTTACTAAAATCAAGTCTGCCAATCGTATATCATCACCGGGAAATCCCTATGTACCCGCTCAGCTACAACCCTAAACCCTCACTGGTGTAGCTACCTCGAAAGGTTCTTATGGATTCAGTCTCTATCCTCCTACACTTGGTTGCTCTCTTTCTTACTGGTCGTACTCTTTCCGTACTTCCAAACTTAGTCTAGCATACGTACATAACCTCTTTACTGATTTTGGCCTCCAATCTTTGGAGTTACTTACATCGAACAATTTAAGGCCATTTTCGGATCTCACAACCTGGTTCCGGTGGAATGCGTCCACGAACCCGTATAATGATTAACTAGACTTGGGCCTTGCACCCTCGTGACCCTGTCACATAGCGGAACTACTACCAATTGATCCCACTCCATTTCAGGCTATGGGGTTGTTACACCCCATAATTCCAGGACATGAATAAGAGAATAGATGCGAGAACACAAGACTTGAAAATTGATGCGAAGAAAGAATTGTTTTTAGAAGGAAAATCTTAGAACCGGAAAGGAAAAATGTTCATTGATGAGAATTAGACTCTCAAAATGCATTATTTGAGGAGTATGAAATTTATTATCATTGTGGAAATGTATTTCTGGATTTGGTCACGTAGGGCCCACCCGAGAAATTTTACGTTTTGTGGGGCCTACGAGGGTTAAAAAATTTTATGGACGAATGGGAGGGAGACATGTGTCACCCCCCCTTGGTTGGTCTTGGTCGAAATTAACCATGGGTATAATGGTCATTTGACCAAAGTGAAGATGAGCAAGTCTTGCAACTAGAGCTTGAGTTTATTGACCAAGTCAAAGAGCCACTTGTCTTGATATTTAAATTCCATCCATCCAAGCCACACATTTTTTCTAATCTAGACCCTTCATGTTGTTATATAGTCATCCTAAGTAGCAAGACAATGCATTTTACACTTAAAAAATTAGAGAACTTGAGCTAGTGAGAGGAAGCTCTCGGCTTTGTGCCCTTTCCCGTGCAATTTTTTTTTCAATTGTTGTCCATAATTCACAAGACTTTAACCCAAGGTTATTCGGGGTATTGTAAGAATATCTCAATAGAGAGATCCCGGAAAAACGACGTTTTTACGTTAGTCGCAAGGCGAAACCCTAAGGTGTTCTTCAACTTTGAAGATGGAACTTGAAGAGGAGTTCTTCATGGGCTTCTAAGGAGTGCTTGGAGAGGATTGGAACATAAGAAGAGGAGCTAAAAGTTATTAAGGATCAACTTTTACGTTTGGACATTATTAGGGCTTATTGAGGTAAAATCTTCATCTTCTTAATGTAATGGAAGATTACATGTTATAGTAGTTAAGAAATGAGCATGTGGTATATAGAATGAAGTTTGAAAAAGATTTGGATCATGTCGACATGTTAAAACCGAAAATGGACAAGTTAGTGATTTATGTTGAAATCAATTTAATTGTTAGTTACGATCGTCGCATGTTATAGAAAGAAGGGATTATAGTTGTTATAATCGTTTGAGGCTATATAACATGTTAGAATAACAATTTGGGTTGAAAAGGAATTGGAATGAACTTTAGGTTGTTACATTTTGGTAGAGAATTGCCTTAATCTTTGGACAATTTAGTATTAATTGTGGGGCAGAATTTTACACGATCTGTTAAGGCGTGTAATACCACTGTATTTGCTGAATTGTTGGGCCTTAAATGTGGCGTTTGGTTATTGATTTTGGGCGTTGAAAAAGGTGGAAAAGTATGTAGAAACAAAGGAAGTCTTTGTAGATTTTAGTAGAATTTGGTGACTTTTCACTTAGAATATTCTATGTTTGAAGCTAGAGGTTAATAGGCGTATTATGGCCATTATAGGTTGAAGTACTATGTATAGCGTATTCCTGACAAAGGAGGAATAGCTAGCAAGGTTGAAGTACTTTGGAGCATTTTGCTAATTGTCGATAATCGTCGCGGTATGTGAACCTCTTCCTCCTTTTGGGCATGATTCTATTTATGAAATATACATGTAGTGTTATTTCATGATTCCTCTACTCTTAGAAGTTAAGAGGTATGTATGTTGATTTACTCTGTGTCACGACCGAACCGGGCGTGTTGGTGCCTACCGGGCACCACAGTGATACAACATCAGAGTAATCGGTGGAACATAAAACAAGACATGAAAATATTATGAAGTAAGCGATGTCGGAGAAAACTTTCCTTACGGCATATATATATATAGATCAATTTAAACCGACGATTACATCCCATTACAACTACGCCTGTGATTACTCTGGACCTCACAGAATGATACGACAACAATGGCGGGACAGGGCCGCCATACCACGAATGTAAATACCTACAACGGCGGACTATACCACTGATAAGCCTCGGAAAGCGGAGCTTCCCATCTGTTGGCGTGACCCAAGAGCGAGGATCAACAACGGTGTACCTTTACTGCGGCATGAACGCAGCCCGAAGGAGGTCGGTACAACGGTACCAAGTATGTGGCGAAAATCGTAAATGAAATCATAATAGTCTATAGCGGGAGATATGTATGATAACCAAACTACGATTCACAATAAATAGGCGATCATGTCAAGTCGAGGACTCGTGCCTCAAAGTCATCACTCAAATGTAACTATGGGTCTCACGCCCATAACATCAATCATGCGTGGAATACCTTCCTTGCGGCGGTTTATGATATAAAAGCACGAAATACACATGAACACGGGTCCCACTGTGTCCTAATAAAACGATCTGAGGTAAATCACGAAGGCATAGCAGACTACTAACACCACGGTACTAACGGGGTCATAAAGCGTATCATGATATCTGTCTGGCGTCACATGATCAAAGGCGGTCACTTTCGCATGATATCAAATGCGCGTCTAGCCTGGAACTCTCCGTAGCTCGCATAGGCCAACCTCATAGGCCCGTGAGGTATTCCGCGTCGGTAGCTACTCCCGGGATCGTCACGGACTCGCGATCCGCGTAGCCCTGAACCGCGCATGACCACAGGGCGCGAACTAACACGGAACTCCGTAGTTCCGCATGGATCCTGGACCCGCGTAGGTATTCTCGAATCATGGTCCCGGACCGCTGAGTCTACCCGCATCGGAGGCAGCTTTGTTATACCGTATTTCCAGTATATGCGTAGGGCGTATGTAGAAAATTTGAACTTGAGAAAGTGGCTTGGCGAAATTTATTTGTGCCTGACACGGTTAGAGTCGTTTTTGACGAAACGTTTTCTGACTTTAGTATGGGAATTTCGGCTATGTCATTTTTAATTTTGCGGATTTTTCCGAGAGGCGAAACATTTTGGACCAACAAGAGGCGACACTTGTCACCTCTCATTGGAACACTTGGGCGGAATTTGTGGTGGCGAAAGTGTGGCCTTTGTGGTCAGGTTGGTAGGATATTTTTGTGGTAGTTGGCTAGTGTGCACTTGGCAAGATCTTGGCCTACACTTGCCTTGCACTTGGCAAGATCTTGGCCATTGGTTGGCCTTGGCTTGTCTATAAATACCTCTCCTTTGAAGACTTCTTCATCCTTAAATTTGCCTAAGTCTTGAAAGCTCTCTTTCTCCCCACTTGTGAGGCCTTGGCGAGAGCCCCTCTCCCACTTTGGAGAGTCCCCACCAGTGGGGTAGGGTAGGGTAGACACCCCCTCCCAGGGTGCTAGAGTGGGGTACCCACTAGCCTAGAAGTTTTCATATAAATACCACTCTTGTTAGAAATACTCTCAAAGTATTGTTATAATGCCCAATTACCTTGGCCAGTATACCTTGTAGTATTCTAAGGTTATACTTATCTGAAAAGCCGAAATACTATTATACTTCCTTAGTCACAAAACCGAAACCTAAGGAGAATCTCGTGGTTAGTTGGAGTAATAAGTAGAAGTTGGTTAGAACTTCTAAGGGTTGTTTGGAGCGGGTTGGAGCGCCTTGCGGAGTAGGAGCTAAACCTTGCTCGGGGCCAAGCATTTAAACTCGGATAATTATGGGCTTATCGAGGTAAATATCTTGTCCTCTATTGTAATTGGAAATTACATGTTGTATGATTATATAGTTGAAGTATACTATATATAGAACTGAACGTAGTTATCGGCAATGTCTTTTGACTTAAGCTGAATAATAAGAAACCTTTTGAAGAAGAAATCTTGACTGTATTTACAAAAGCGTATTCTGATAGACATGTGTAGCCTTTCTGTGCGGTAGAATTGTGCACGTCGGGTTTAGTCTTATAACCCCACTGGTTGGCTTGGTAGCCGGCCAGATAGAGGAGGAGATTTCTGTTTGTGCGGGAGAAGTCTTTGCCGAATTTTACGTAGAATGTTCTCGAAGGGATCTAAATATTAATAAGTGCCTTGTGGCCTTATAGGTTGAAGTACTCGTGTGGCGCGATCTACTTGGCTTAGGAGTAGCGACGGTTGGAAGTACTTGGAGCGTTTTGCTATTAGTCGATATTCGTCGCGAGGTATGTGAACCTCTTCCTATCTCTTCTAGCATGATATGTGTGAACTATGTAGTAACGGTAGGCGTCACATGTGCTAAATGTATTTGATTGGTTTAAAACATAAAGTGTTATAACGGTTTTATGGGAAGTTGGTTATATGACTTTATGTTGGTAAGAAAATACTTGTGGTTTTTAAGGTAACCGATTTGAACTATAAGCGGCTTATTATGTGTTAATAAAAAGTTGAAGTATTTCAAAAGATTTTGAATAATTTGAAAGAAGAAGTAATACTTGGTTTTGAAAACTTAAGAGTTATACTAGCTTTGTGGGAAGTTAGGTAATAACGGCTTAAGAATGTTTCTTGATTTGAAATCAGAATGTGTATCGACAAACCAACTGCGGCGTTAATAAAAGGAAATGTTTTGTGATTAAGTATTATTAAAACAGTAGAAACTTCCATCTGCATGAAGCTAAGATGAGACAAAATGATATTTCCTAGATCATGATTCTTTGTAATAAGATTGTTATAAACAAGAATATCCTACTCACATATAAGGCTTATGTTTCTCGGATAGTTTAAATGAGAATTATATTCTTAAATGAATAAGACTATGAACTCTGAAACCTTTCTAAAGTAAGAAGCGTGAACATTTGAAATTAGGCAAACTTGGGCGTTTGAGAAATAATGTTGTTACTTGATTTTACAAAGAGAAGTGTTTTGCTTTACTTCAAAGATAATCACTCTAGTTTTCATATACTACGGGTATTGTGTGACTTTTGTAAACGTAACGTATCTTTTAAAAGATAATGTATGAAGTACTTTGGGAATAGATACTCGATCTTGTTAATCATATAATAGAATGTACCTTGTGTGTATAAGCTGGATTGTGTTGGTTTGTGATAGCCTTGTAATACCTTCGTGTTGATTTGATAAGTAATCATATTAGGATCTTCGTGTGTTAGTGATACGTGATGTTTGTGTAAAGGGGTTTTCCTTGATTATGCTTAGGTTGTTTAAGCGATAAAGCGTTATGTTGGTATTATACCACTCACTGCGTGTTTCGGGGTTAAGCTGCCTCCGTCGCGGGGTAGACTCAGCGATGCAGGACCATGATTCGAGAATACCTGCATGCGGGTCCGGGGCTATGCGAACTACGAGATTTCGAGTTAGTGTGCGGCCTTTATGGTCATGCGGTGCATGTGGCCGTGCGGTGCGAGTCGGGGCGATGCGGGAGTAGCTACCCTCGATGCGGGGTTATACCTCATGCGGGCCTATGAGGCGGCCTATGCGGAGTGCGGGGAGTTCGGGGCTAGACGCGCGCATTTGATATTGCGGGCGGCGACGGCTTTGATCATGTGACGGTGCAGGCGGATATCATGATACATTTATGACCTTGTTAGTGCGTAGGTGTTAGTAGTCGACTATGCCATTACTTACCGTCTTATTTTATTTGGACACAAGTGGGACACATTGTTCATGTGTATTCCTTGGTGCTTTTCTATCGTTATTGGCGGTGAGGAAGGTATTCCACGGGCATGATTGATGTCGTGGCGTGAGACCCATTGTTATATTGAAGTGATGACTTGAGGCGTGAGTCACGACTTGATATGATCGCTTATTTATTGTGAGCGTAGTTTGGTTATCATACATGTCTCTGCTTTATATAGACTACTATGATTTCATTCTGATATTTTGATTTCACATACTCCATACTGTTTGTCTTGACCTCGCCGGGCTGCGTTCATGCCGCAGTAAAGGTACGCGATCGTTGATCCTCGCTCTTAGGGTCTGATTCAGCGTTGAAGCTCCGTTCCTCGGAGGCTTATCTTGGTATAGTCCTGTTGTTGTAGGTGTTTACATTCGAGGTGTGGCGGAACCACATCCGTCGTTGTTATCATATCATTCGTAAGTGCAGTAATCTTGTTGTGGGCGGGGTTTGTAAAAGGATTAAACTGTTCATTTGGAAAGAGTTGTTATTTATATATACTGTGTGTCGTTTTTAGTTGCTTTGTCTTCTTATTTCATTTGTCTTACATTGATTTCATGTATGTGTTTTATGTTCGATTACTCGATGTTGTATCACTAGGGTGCGGGGTAAGACACGATCCGCGGGCAGGTTCGGTCGTGACAAAAGTGGTATCGAGCGATTAATCCTCGGAAAGTGTCTGCACCGTATCGATGAAGTCTTGATTATCGGTGTGTTGTGCACCACCAATGTCGAGAGGCTATAGGATATTTAGGATTGGTTTCTATTCTTCTCACTCGAGATCGTGCCTTAGATTGTGTTGTAAGTTGGACCTCTAACGTATTTCTTTCCCTACCGTTATGCCTCGCGTAGGGCAACGGCCCAGGAGGGTAAAGCGGCCAGGAGGCTGCGAGTAGAGTGCAGAGGTTACGTGGGCCAGCCCAATCATCACTGGGTGGTGCTTCATTCGGGAGTTTTGCGGCGTCACTAGCCCAATGAGTTTAGCGGCGGCGGTTCCTACTGCGGCCCACGATGTTTGGACCTTCGTTCCACGGCCAGGAAGCGAGAATATAGATTGCGAAAAGACAACCTGTTACTAACTATGGATTTGGCTACGGAGGAGTGTCTGGATGTACGCGAGTCTTGATGACTATCAGCGAGAAGGTTGTGCAAGTAAGTTCTTGATTGAAGCGAGCATGGCACGTATGCGGGCTTATGCGCGGTAGAAAGCGTAGAGATCGACGGGTTAACCAAGGCGAGAAGAGGGCGAGTAGCAAGGTCGCTAGTAACTTTAGTCGAGTCACCTCACGTGATTAGATTATGCACATCCACCAGTGCGAAAGGTCCTCCGCGTGGTTCGGGGCGTTCGGGGTATGCGAGGAGTTGGTGAGCTCGAGCTTAGGTTCTGATGTGCGAAGGTTCGGCCATCCGGATTGATTTTCTTAGTGTTCGCGGTGTGGCGGCGTCATCTCGGGAATGTCGTCTTTTAGTTGGTACTTGTTGTACTATGACCGTCGAGTCCGATGTCGAAAGAGTGTCCTTGCGGGAGGACTTAGCCTTGAGGATCGGTGGGTAGTTTGTCATCTTCCAGCTATCGCCCTACAGGCGAGTTTGATTAAACGACTAAGGGAGTGAAGCGATAGATATAGATATATTTTTAACCCAGAGTTTTGTTTATGTGATAAGGTGAGTATACCTTAAGTGCTATGTTCGATAGCGGTGTGTTAGTTGTGATTAGAAATCATGGTGGGTTAGCCGAGTAAGATTTTGGGGATAGAGAAGGTGTGAGCCTTAGAGTTTTATACGTAGAGACCTTAGAGGTAAGGCCATCTCGAGTAAAAGATGTATTGTTTATGTTTGACCCTTAGGAGTGCATAGTGCACGTGAGTTATGTTGTGGGATTAGTCACGAGTAGTGTGGAATGAAGAGGGTAGTTGAGCTAAGAAGACCGCTAGGTTTTCGTAACGTGATTAGTGAGAGTTTTCCTTGGAGAGCTAGCGTTTAGCGGCGTTGCCGAGTCGGGTTGAGGCCACGTTGCGTCAACCCGCGGCTGTTTGGTGGTGGGGTCGGTTTGTGGTGGTCCCTTGTGATAAGTCACGAGGGTGTTAGGCGAGTTTAGTTAACCAACGTATGAATTCGTGGATGCGTTCGACGATGAGTCGGGCCGAGGAGGTCACCGCCTTGTCTTAGCAAAGGCCGTTTACTCGGCGAGAGGGTTATGCGAGATGATATATCGAGAAGGTTGTAAGGCTGCGAGATGCCTACCTTCACCTTATGGCGCAGTGGAGCCTGTTGCATTGTTTCTTTTCCGGAGGTTTTACGAGCAAGGTTAGAAACTCAGTAAGTCTCGAATCACGTTCGCCTCGGGCGGTGTTTGGATTTCGGGATAGTTGCGAGAATTGTTGTCTCTGTTGAAGGAGTGTTTAAGCTACCATTTCGGTGTTCGGATGTCTCCTTATGAAGCCTTGTAGGGGCGGATGTGTGAGTCGCCGTCGATTGGTTCGATGTTGGCGAGATTGAGATAGTTGGTTCAGCTTGTTCCAGATCGTGGATAGAGTAAAGCTTGTCTAGAAGAGGTTCGCAGCTCGGAGAAATCATGCGAATAATCGGCGGCGCTTAGAGTTGAGTTGACGGTCGGTCTTCTTGAAAATACCACCGGGTTGGGTGTGGCGAGTTTTGGAATCTGAGAGGAACTTAGCGAGTTACTTTGGGCCTTTGAGTTCATGTGAAGAGTAGGCGGGTTGCTATATGTTGCTTTGCCGTCCGACTTAGGAGGCGATGCGTCCCGTCTTTCGTATTGTTATGATCGGGAAAGTATCGGAGATCCATCAGTGTTCCAGTTAATGATGACCACGTTAGAGATAGTAACGAGTTTTGGAGACGAGCGATGTCGAGAAATGTGGTAAGAGTTGAGTGTACGACCTCGGGGATCGCGTGTAGTCAGGTACCATTTGTTGGGTCGCCGGAGTGACACTAGAACCTCGCGGCAAAGTGACAAAAGTGGTATCGGGAAGAAGCGAGCATGTATGGCGAGCATAGATGTGACCATTTCTTTTGTTTGGAAAAAGTAGTGAGGAGGTACATTTTAGACCCCGGAGAGAGGTGTTTGTGGTGATGTTAGAGGTGATTCCTCTTGGACTTGGATGTAAGTATTTTGCGCAGTTGTTTCTGTGGCCATTGTGGCAGGATTGTTTCGTAAGTATGGTAGTGAAGACTATACTGGCGCACGTTTGTTTTGAGACTTAGAAGGAACATTCGGGACGAATGTTTCTAAGGAAGGAGAATGTTATACCGTATTTCAGAGTATGCGTGGGGCGTGCGTAGAAAATTTGAACTTGAGAAAGTGGCTTGGCCGAAATGTATTTGTGCACAACACCCGGTTAGAGTCGTTTTTCGACGAAACGTTTTCACAGCTTTCGTATGGGAATTTCCGGCTATGTCATTTTTAATTTTTGCGGATTTTTCTGAGAGACGAAACATTTTGGACCAACAAGAGGGCGACACTTGTCACCCTCTCATTGGAACACCTTGGGCGGAATTTGTGGTGGCGAAAGTGTGGCCTTTGTGGTCGAGGGTTGGTAGGATATTTTTGTGGTAGTTGGCTAGTGTGCACTTGGCAAGATCTTGGCCCTACACTTGCCTTGCACTGGCAAGATCTTGGCCATTGGTTGGCCTTGGCTTGTCTATAAATACCTCTCCCTTTGAAGACTTCTTCATCCTTAAATTTGCCTAAGTCTTGAAAGCTCTCTTTCTCCCCCCTGGTGTGGCCTTTGCGGAGAGCCCTCTCCCCCCTTTGGCGAGAGTCCCCACAGTGGGGTAGGTGAGGGTAGACACCACTCCTTAGGGTGCTAGCCGTGGGGTACCACAGCCTAGTAGTTTTCATATAAATACCCCCTCTTGTTAGAAATACTCTCAAAAGTATTGTTATAATGCCCAAATTACCTTAGTAGTATACCTTGTAGTATTCTAAGGTTATACTTATCTGAAAGCCCGAAATACTATTATACTTCCCTTAGTCACAAAACCGAAACCCTAAGGAGAATCTCCATGGTTAGTTGGAGTAATAAGTAGAAGTTGGTTAGAACTTCTAAGGGTTGTTTGGAGCGGGTTGGAGCGCACAGAGTAGGAGCTAAACCTTGCTCAGGACCGACATTTAAACTCGGATAATTATGGGCTTATCGAGGTAAATATCTTGTCCTCTATTGTAATTGGAAATTACATGTTGTATGATTATATAGTTGAAGTATACTATATATAGAACTGAGCGTAGTTATCGGCAATGTCTTTTGACTTAAGCCTGAATAATAAGAAACCTTTTCGAAAGAAGAGTACTGAACTGTATTTACATAAGGCGTATTCTGATGAGACTTGTGTAGCCTTTACGTGAGGTAGAATTGTGCACGTCGGGTTTAAACTTATAACCCCACGGTTGGCTTGGTAGCGGCCCAGATAGAGGAGGAGATTTACGTTTGCGGGGAAGTCTTCGAATTTTACGTAGAATGTTCTCTGAAGGGATCTAAATATTAATAAGCGCGCGTGGCCTTATAGGTTGAAGTACTACGTGTGGCGCGATCTACTTGGCTTAAGGAGTAGGCGGTTGGAAGTACTTGGGCGTTTTGCTATTAGTCGATATTCGTCGCGAGGTATGTGAACCTCTTCCTATCTCTTCTAGCATGATATGTGTGAACTATGTAGTGCGGTGAGCGTACATGTGCTAAATGTATTTGATTGGTTTAAAACATAAAGTGTTATAACGGCTTTATGGGAAGTTGGTTATAACAGCTTTATGTTGGTAAGAAAATACTTGTGGTTTTTAAGGTAACTGATTTGAACTATAACTGGCTTATTATGTGTTAATAAAAAACTTGAAGTATTTCAAAAGATTTTTGAATCATTTCGAAAGAAGAAGTAATACTTGGTTTTTTGAAAACTTAAGAGTTATACTAGCTTTGTGGGAAGTTAGGTAATAACGGCTTAAGAATGTTTTACTGATTTCGGAAATCAGAATGTGTATCGACAAACCACTGCAGCGTTAATAAAAGGAAATGTTTTGACTAATTAAGTATTATTAAAACGAGAAACTTCCATCCGCATGAAGCTAAGATGAGACAAAATGATATTTCTAGATCATTTCTTGTAATAAGATTGTTATAAACAAGAATATCCTACTCACATATAAGGCTTATGTTTCTCAGATAGTTTAAATGAGAATTATATTCTTAAATGAATAAGACTATGAACTACGAAACCTTTCTAAAGTAAGAAACGTGAACATTTGAAATTAGGCAAACTTGGACGTTTGAGAAATAATGTTGTTACTTGATTTTACAAAGAGAAGTGTTTTGCTTTACTTCAAAAGATAATCACTCTAGTTTTCATATACTACGGGTATTGTGTGACTTTGTAAACGTAACGTATCTTTTAAAAGATAATGTATGAAGTACTTTGGGAATAGATACTCGATCTTGTTAATCATATAATAGAATGTACCTTGTGTGTATAACTGGATTGTGTTGGTTTGTGATAGCCTTGTAATACCTTCGTGTTGATTTGATAAGTAATCATATTAGGATGCTACGTGTGTTAGTGATACGTGATGTTTGTGTAAAGGGTTTTCCCTTGATTATGCTTAGGTTGTTTAAGCGATAAACTGTTATGTTGGTATTATACCACTCACCGTGTTTCCGGGGTTAAGCGCCCTCCGTCACGGGGGTAGACTCGAGTGATGCAGGACCATGATTCGAGAATACCTCATGCGGGTCCCGAGGGCCTATGCGAGCTCTGAGAGTTCAGTTAGTGTGCGGCCTTTATGGTAAATGCGATGCATGTGGCTATGCGGGCTGCGAGTCGGGGCGATCCGGGAGTAGCTACCTCGATGCGGGGTTATACCTCATGCGGGCCTATGAGGCGGCCTATGCGGGCTGCGGGAGTTCGGGGCTAGACGCGCATTTGATATTGCGAGCGGCGACGGCTTTGATCATGTAATGATGCAGGCAGATATCATGATACATTTTATGACCTTGTTAGCTTGCGTAGGTGTTAGTAGTCGGCTATGCCTTCGTACTTTCCCCGTACTGTTTTATTTGGACACAGGTGGGACCTATTGTTCATGTGTATTCCTTGGTGCTTTTCTATCATTGACTGCCGGCAGTGAGGAAGGTATTCCACGGGCATGATTGATGTCGTGGGCGTGAGACCCATTGTTCTATTGAAGTGATGACTTGGCGTGAGTCCACGACTTGATATGATCGCTTATTTATTGTGGCGTAGTTTGGTTATCATACATGTCTCATGCTTTATATAGACTACTATGATTTCATTCTGATATTTTGATTTCACATACTACTGTTATCTTGACCTCCTTGGGCTGCGTTCATCCGCAGTAAAGGTACACGATCGTTGATCCTCGCTCTTAGGGTCTGATTCGGCGTTGAAAGCTCCGTTCCTCGGAGGCTTATCTTAGTATAGTCCCTGTTGTTGTAGGTGTTTACATTCGAGGTATGGCGGGCCCCATCGTCGTTGTTGTCATATCATTCGTAAGTGCAGCAATCTTTGTTGTGGCGGGGTTTGTAAAAAGGATTAAACTGTTCATTTGGAAAGAGTTGTTATTTATATATACTGACGGTAATCGTTTTTGCTTAGCCTGTCTTCTTATTTCACTGTCTTCTTACATTGATTTCATGTATGTGTTTTATGTTCCGTTGATTACTCTGATGTTGTATCACTAGGGTGCCCGGGGTAGGCACGATCCACGGGCCGGGTTGGTCGTGACAAGCAACCTAGGAAATAAGTCAAGGTGAGTGGTACAATACCAGCATGTGGTGATAGTCAAACAACTTAAGCGCGATCGAAGGAAAACCTCTTTACACAACCATCACAAGATACTAACACACGTAGCATCCTGGCATGTTTACTTAACAAATCACCAAGAAAGTATTACAAGGCTATCACAAACCAACACAATCAAGTTATATACACAAGGTACTTTCTACTATATGATTAACAAGATCGGGTTTTATCCCCAAAGTACTTCATACATTAACTCTTTAAAGATACGTTACTTCACAAAACCACACAATTCCGTAGTATATGAAAATAGAGTGATTATCTTTGAAGTAAATCAAAACACTTACCTTTGTAAAATCAAGTAACAACATTATTTTCCAAGCGTCCAAGTTTGCCTAATTTCAAATGTTTACGGTTCTTATTTTAGAAAGGTTTAGTAGTTCATAGTCTTATTCATTTAAGAATATAATTCTCTTTTAAACCATCGAGAAACATAAGCCTATATGTGAGTAGGATATTCTTGTTTATAACAATCTTATTACAGACCATGATCTAGGAAATATCATTTTGTCTCATCTTAGCTTCTATGCGGATGGAAGTTTCTCTGGTTTTAATAATACTTAATCATCAAAATATTTCCTTTTATTAACATGCGATGGTTTGTCGATACACATTCGATTTAGAAATCAATAAAACATTCTTAAGCCGTTATACCTAACTTCCCATAAAACTAGTATAACTCTTAAGTTTTCAAACCAAGTATTACTTCTTCTTTCAAAATGATTCAAAATCTTTTGAAATACTTCAAGTTCTTTATTATCACATAACCAGTTATAGTTCAAATCGATTACCTTTTAAAAACCACAAGTATTTTCTTACCTACATAAAGTTTGTTATAACCAACTTCCCATAAAGCCGTTATAACACTTTATGTTTTAGACAATCAAATACATTTAACACGTATGCGTCTATCGTACTACATAGTTACACACATATCATGCTAGAAGAGATAGGAAGAGGTTCACATACCTCGCGGCGAGTATCGACTAATAGCAAAACGCTCAAGTACTTCCAACCGTCGGCTACTCCTTAAGCCAAGTAGATCGCGCCACACGTAGTACTTGACCTATAAGGCCACAGGCGCTTATTAACATTTAGATCTCTTCGTAGAACATTCTACGAAAATTCGGCACCTCCCCACATGACAGAAATCTCCTCTCTATCGGGTGGCTACCAAGCCAACCGAGGGGTTATACGTCTAATCCGGACGTGCACAATTCTACCTCACGGGAAAGCTACACAAGTCTACTGTAATACAGTCCTATGTAATTACAGTTCAGTACTCTTCTTTCGAAAAGGTTTCTTATTATTGAGTTTAAGTCCAAAGACATTGCGATAACAACGTTCAGTTCTATATATAGTATACTTCAACTATATAGTCTAACAATCATGTAATTTCCAATTACAATAGAGGACAAGATATTTACCTCGATAAGCCCATAATTATCCAAGTATAAAGTCGATCACGGGCAACGTTTGGCTCGACTCCGTGCCCAACCCGCTCCAAACTACCCTTAGAAGTTCTAACCAACTACATACTACTCCAACTAACAATGGAGATTTTCCTTAGGGTTTGGTTTGGTGGTGACGGAAGTATAATAGTATTACGGGGCTTTTAGATAGGTATAACCTTAGAATACTACAAGGTATACGGCTAAGGTAATTGGGCATTATAACAATACTTTTGAGAGTATTTCTACCAAGAGGGGGGTATTTATACGAGACAACACCACAAGGGGGGGGTGTATACCCCTCGGCCTACCCCACTAGGGGGGGTACTCTCGGCCAAGGGGGGGGGGGGGGGAAGGGCTCTCGGCCAAAGGGCCTTCTCAAAGGGGGAGGGGGGTGTTTGGACGAAACACTACAAGGAGAGGGGAAGGCTTTCAAGACTTAGAAACTTTGTGGAATGGATGAAGAAGTCATCAAAGAGGGGGGTATTTATAGGTCAAGCCATGGCCAACCAATGGCCAAGATCATGCCAAGTGCAAGGCAAGTGTAGGGCCAAGATCATGCCAAGTGCACCTTATCCATCTACCACCAAAATATCCTACCTACTACTTGACAAAAGCCAACCCATTTCGTCCACCCTTGACCGCCCAAGTCCTTCCAATGAGAGGGTGACAAGTGTCGCCCTCTTGTTGGTCCAAAATGTTTCGTCTCTCGGAAAAATCCGCAAAAATTAAAAATGACATAGCCGGAATTTTCCCTACGAAAGCTGTGGAAACGTTTCGTCGAAAAACGACTCTAACCGGGTGTTGTGCACAAAATAATTCGGCCAAGCCTTATTTAAAAAGTTCAAATTTTTCTACGTACGTCCTTACGTACATACTCTGGAAATACGGGGTATAACACTATGTGAAAGTTATGTCTAAGTTATCCTAAGTTCTTACCAAGTCTTATGCGGGATGTTGGTAAGAGTCGTTAGGAAGTATTTGGAGTCGAGTTGACTTTGCTAATTTACTGCACGAATGAGAATAAGTATCGAACAAGCCATTGCAGCGTTAATAAAAGAAAATGTATCGACAATCAATTATATTAAAATGAGTAGAATTCTCCATCTGCATAGAAACTATGATAAGACAAAATTGTATTACATTTTCTAGATCATGGCTACTTTAATAAGATCGTTATAAACAAGTATAAACTATTCACAACGCACAAAAGTATGTGTTACTTAATTTAAAGAGTTTACGTTATGAATTATTAAGAATATGAACCTTAAATCCTTAAAAGGTTAAGAAACTTTATTTTTCAAGTTATGAGACTTGACTCTTAAAGAAAGAAATGACTTGATTTAAAAGTATAGAATACTTGATTTGGAAAGTATGGATTTCTTGACATTCTAAAGACAAGAGACTTGAAATTCTAAGTTAAGAAACTTGATTTCTAAAGTTAAGAGACTTGAAGTATTTTGAAAGTTATGTAACTTGATTTGAAAGTATAAGTCTCTTGGTTCTAAAAAGAATGAATTAGTCTAAGGCATAAAGTTAGTATAACGGCTTTATGGGAAGTTGGTTATAATAACTTTATGGAAGGTTAAAAGAATGGTTTCCTCTAGTAATGTAAACAAAGAAATGACTTGAAATAAGGAAGGGCAATTTGATTTAAAGGTATCACTTGCTTAAAGTTTTAAAATAAGGGTCACTTGATTTAGAAGCCGAGAAATGTATTTCTAAAAATGTAGTGACTTGTTTGAAATATAGACATGTCTTGATACTACGGGTGTTAGTATCTTGGGATTTTATATGAAAATGAGTCTTTTGAAAAGAATGGAAGTACGTAGTACTTTGGGTTAAATTCCCGGATTTTTATGTGAAACGAAAAGTGCCTTGAGTATATAAAATGAAAGTCTAAAGATTTTATAAACTTGCATATGCTTGCTTGTGATAGCCTTGAGTTCAAATATTATATATTTACGCTCTTTGTGACTCTCGGAGTTGGGCGATATCTTGTTGTGAATTTACTTGGGCGTCCAAGCGACGGAGGCTTCCACGGGTATGCTTCCATTGTGATTGATCCTTGGACATGCTTATACGATGTGGGAATCTGTGGCATGAGACCAGGATGCGGGTTAGATTCCCGGATTGTTTTTATTACTCCTTGGACATGCTTATACGATGAGGGATTCCGGGGCATGCGACCAGGAGGCGGGTTAGATTCCCGGATTTGTTTTATTACCACATGGCCATGCTTATACGATGAGAGATTCCGGGGCATGCGACCATGTTATATACGATTATTACTCCATGGACTAGCTCCCCATGAAGACATGTACCCGAGATGAGGGATTTCACGGGCATATTATATACGATTATTACTCCATGGACTAGCTCCCGATGAAGACATGTACCCGAGATGAGGGATTCCACGGGCATGTTATATACGATTATTACTCCATGGACTAGCTCCCCATGAAGACATGTACCCGAGATGAGGGATTCCACTGGCATGTTATATACGATTATTACCCCATGGATTAGCTCTCCATGAAGTCATGTACCCGAGATGAGGGATTCCACAGGCATGAGGTATATATATATATATATGTATTGTATATGTTTACGCCTACAGTGAGGTGGGATGCCACGGGCGCGTCACATGGTTATATGTTACACGTAAGGCTGTCGGCAGTGTTGGGGGATTCCACGGGCAGGAGATATATATATATGTATTGTAAATGTGTACGCCGACAGTGAGGTAGGATGCCACGGGCGCGTCACATGGTTATATTTTACACTTACAGCTGTCGGCAGTAATGGGGGATTCCACGAGCACGCTCCCGTAATTCCAGGATATGTTTAAGAGAAGGTACGTAAGGAAACAAGACTTAAAAAAAATTTGAACGAAAGAAAGAATTGTTTTCAAAGGAAAAATCTTCCGAACCTCGGGAAGGAAAAAGATTGTTCGTTAATGAGAATTGGGTTCTCAGAACTTTTTATTTAAGACTGTTGGAATTTATCGGAATTATGGAATTCTATTTTCAGAGTTGGATACGTGGGGCCCACCCGAGGAATTTTACGTTTTTGTGGGGCCCACGAGGTTTCCGATATTTTGACCAATTATGGAAATTTTGGGAAACGAAATATTTTAGACCAATGGGAGGGCGACACGTGTCACCCTCCACATGGGCTTGTTGGATGAATAAAAATGGACCAAGTCAACTAGAAAAGTGGAGCTTGACATAATTGACCCAATCCTAGCCATCCATTTGTTTTGATCTCACCCCTTGGTCTCTTTATATATTACTACTACTAGTGCAAGACTAGACAAAATTCAACACTTAGAAAAAATTCATTTCCTTGTTCTTGAAGAAGAGGCACTCGGTTTTGCGCACATTCCCACACAAAAAAATTTAGTTTGTGGTTCATTATTCACAATACTTTAACCCAAGGTTCCTAGGGGTATTGTAAGGATATCTCAATAGAAATATCCCGGAAAAACGACATTTTCACGTTATTCGCAAGGCGAAACCTAAGGTGTTCTTCAACTTTGAAGTTGGAACTTAAAGAGGAGTTCTTCACAAGATTCTAAGGGTTGCTTGGAATGGATTGGAATGTCAAGAAGAGGAGCTAAATTTGCTAAGGATCGACTTTAAATCTTGGATTGGATTTGGGCTTATTGAGGTATAAATCTTCGTCTTACTATTGTGATTAAAGATTCCATGTTACGATAAGTTAGAAGTGATCATGTGATATATATTATGAAGATTGATAAGTGTTATGGAATTATGGAAGCCAAAATCTGAAACTAGCATGTTTAGCGATAAGATTGTAATTCAATTTAATTGTTAGTTTTAGTCGTTGCATGTTATGTAAAGAAGTGATTATAGTTGTTAAGATTGGTTGCGACTATATAACATGTTTGAATAACAACTTGGATTGAAAAGGAATTGGAAAAGGAAATGGGAAATGACTACTTGTTGTTATATTGTAAAATTGCCGAAATGGCCTAGAATTTTGGAATATTTTGGCGCAGTTTTGTGGCAGTTTTACGGGCTGTTTTAGACTAGTATATATGCAGAAATTGGGTGGTTATATATATGATTAATGTGGTAGAATTGGCTAGTGAAAGTCCTAAGGTATAAAGGTGAAAAAGGGTGCAAAGAGGCTTCATATCTTATCCTAAATATTGATGAAATTATGGACTGTTTTGTATACATGGTGGGGCAGAATTTTACACGTCTTGTTAAGGCATGTAATCCCCTTTGGTTAGCTGAATTGTTGAGCCTTAAATGTGGCGTTTGGTTATTGATTTTCGGGCCTTGAAAAAGGTGGAAAAGTATGTAGAAACAAAGGAAGTGTTGCCCGATTTTCCGTAGAATAAGAGACCTTACACTTAGTATGATTCTACGTTAAAAAGCTAGGAGTTGATAGACATGTTATGATTAATATAGATTGAAGTACTACGAGTAGCGTATTCTACTTGAAGGGTGGAAAAGCTAGAAAGGTTAAAGTACTTGGGAGAATTTTGCTACTTGTCGATAATCGTCGCGAGGTATGTGAACATCTTCCTTCTTTTGGCATGATCCTACGTATGAAATAGCCATGTGATATTATTTCATGATTCCTTCTACTCTTAGAAGTTAAGAAGTATTCACGTTGTTGATTCTAAGTTGAAGGTATGTGTTACACCCCGTAAGTCCATGGCATGTATAAGAGAAAGTACGTAAGGAACACAAGACTTGAAATTGGTGCGAAAGGAAGAATTGTTTTTCCGACGGAAAATCTTCCGAACGTCGGAAAGGAAAAATGTTCGTTGAGGAGAATTAGATTCTCAAAATGCATTATTTGAAGAGTATGGAACTTATTAACATTATAGAAATTTATTTTTACGGATTTGGTCACGTGGGGCCCACCCGAGGAATTTTACGTTTTGCGGGGCCCACGAGGGTTACGGAATTTTTATGGACGAATGAGAGGGAGACACGTGGCACCTCCCCCACTTGGTCTTGGTCGAAAATTTGCAAGGGTAAAATGGTCATTGACCATTGAAGAAGATCAAGTCTTGCTAGCTTGAGATTGTTGACTTGTCAACTTGTCCACTTGGCTTAACATTAATTATTCTTCATCCTAGCCCACAAGTGTTTTAATCTAAGCCCTCCATTGTGTTATAAATGCTACACTAGTGCAAGACTAAGTCTCCAACACTTAGAAAAATCACAACATTTCTTGTTCAAGAAAGTTGAGCTCTCGGCTTTAGTGCATCTCCCACACAAAAAAATTGTAGTTTTGATCCATTATTCACAAGACTTAAACCCAAGGTCCCTAAGGGTATTGTAAGGATATCTCAATAGAAAGATCTCGGAAAAACGGCGTTTTCACGTTAGTCGCAAGGCGAAAACCTAAGTAGTTTTCCTAGTTTTGGATTGGAAATGGAAGAGAAGTTGGTTGTGAACTTCTAAGGGCTTCAAATAGCAGATTGGAGCGTAAAGGAAAGGAGCTAAGAATTGCTAAGGAGCGACTTTTAATCTTGGAATTTTTAAGGGCTTGAAAAGGTATAATTCTTGTCGTTTTAGTAATTAAGATTTACTTATTGTTGTAGCTATGGATATTAGCAAGCATGAGTTATATAGTATGAAGTTTGATAAGTGTATTGGATATTGGAACCCTAATCCGAAAACTACCATGTTTAGCCTTAAGATTACAATTCAAGTTGATTATTGTATAAGTCGTCACATGTTATATAAAGAAGGAATTGTAGTTGTTGAAGTTGTTTATGACTATATAACATGTTAGAACTAAGAACTTGGATTGAAAAAGAACTTGGAAAGGACTTGTGTTGTTGTATAAAGTTAGCCGAGAAATGACTTTGGATATTAAACTACTTCGTATGAATTGTGGGGCGGAATTTTACACGTGTTGTAAGGCGTGTAATCCCCTTTGATTGGTTGGTATGTTGAGCCTTAAATGTGGCATGTTTGGTTATTGAATTCGGCCTTGAAAAAGGTGGCAAAGTATGTAGAAACAAAGGAAGTCTTTGCGATTTTCCGTAGAATAAGAGCCGTATACTTAGTATTATTCTCGTTAGAAACTAGAAATTGATAGTCATGTTGTGACCATTATAGGTTGATAATTCTACGTCACGCGTATTCGGCAGCTTGTGGATTTAGCGAAAAGGTATGTGAACTATCTCCTCTAGCGTGATTCAGTATGGTAAAGAAAGTATGTCCTACTCCTTAAATGATCCATTCCTTGGTTGTATTTGGATTGCCTAAAATTGAATTTGTTCTATGTACTTCCTTGATTGTACTTTGATGTTTAATTTGTAAGTTGTATAATCCATTGCCTTAGTGAAGTTTGGATTCTTAAGAGTGAAAGTATTTTACTTAAAGTACATAGAGTCTTGAAAAGGAAGTGGTTTCCAAACCTTTTGGCTAGTGTCTTAGTTCCAAAACCTAAGGGTTGTTATAATGAATTTAGGGGAGTTAAAGGAGTGATTTACTTAATTGTATTAAAAGAGGAGAAATGACATGATTTAAGAGAAGTAACTTGTTTTAAAGGTGTGAGTTACTTGAGGTTTATAAGTAGAAGAAACTTGTTTTCAAAATATTAAGAGACTTGAAGTATTTTGCAAGTTAAGAAACTTGATTTGTAAGTATGTGATACTTGGTTTTAATAGTATAAGTCTCTTGGTTATAAAAGGAATGAATATGTCTAAAACCATAAAGGGTTATAACGGCTTTATGGAAAGTTGGTTATAACGGCTTTATGGAAGGTTAAGAAAGTAGTCTATTTTGATTAATGGGTATAACTTGCCTAGATTGTGAAAATTTGAAGTTACTTGATTTCAAGCTTTGAAATGAGTTTTCTAAAAGTGTAGTAACTTACTTTTAAAAATAGACACACCTTGATACTACGGGTGTTAGTATCTTGAGGTTTTACATAAAAAGGAGTCTTTTCAAAAGAATGTACGTACGTAGTTGTCACGACCCGTTCCGGGGCCCGTGACTGGTGCCTTACCGGGGCACCCAAGTAGGCATACATCAGAGTAATCAGCGGATATATAAAAACAAGACATGAAACAAATGTAAATTGAGACACAGTTTATCTGAGAAAAGTCGCCTTTCGGCATATATATATAAAGAGTGAACAGTTACATCCCAACTTTACAACATGACTGCAGACCTCTAGGAATGTAAACAACTATGGCGGGACAGGGCCCCGCCATACCCTGAATGTACATATATCTACAACATCAGGGAGAACCATACCAAAAGTCGAGCCTCCGGAGAAGATGGAGCTCCTGACACCAAAGCAAAGATCCTAAGGATGCGGATCTAGCACTGCTTGCCCTTACCGCGGCATGAACGCGGCCTCAAGGAGGTCAAGACAACAGTACCAAGTATGTGAAATCAGAAGCATCGAAGTAAAATCAAAGTTTTGAAAACCATTTGCAAATACAACCACTTCAACTGCACATAGTGCCACAACATAAACAAGAGCAAAATAGAGATAATGTAACTGGTCTTTTCTAGGCCGCGAATGATCAAGCAAGGCCAATCACCCATAGTATCATTATGCGTGCCTAATCTGGACTTCCGCACCGCATAGTCACACGCACGCATGAGTTATTCCTCGACGGTAGCTAACCCCGCATTCTCCCGACTCATGATCCGCATAGTCTCATAAACCGCATAGTCACATTGCATCGCATAGGGCATCCCCGTCGGGATAAAACACCGGAATGATCAATCTGGAACTCCGCGACTCGCGTAGTCACACAGAATGCATGGCCGTATAGACGCGTCGGGTGGCAAACCCTGTATAACAAGTCGAGGGTATGTGATATAATAACGATAACGGTCTTAACGTTTAACAACGTAAGCACAACAAGAATGACAATATCACAAGACACTAACACACGTAGCATCCTAACATGTTACTTATCAAACCATCTTACTACACTGCGTAAATCAATCAGATTTTCATAAACAAAATAAGTAAAACCGCCTTTTATCTTTCTTAAGTCGTTATACCTAACTTCCCATAAAGCTAGTATAACTCTTAAGCTTTCTGTTTAAAGAATCAAGTATTACTCTTCTTTCAAAAATGATTTATAATTCTTTTGAAATACTTCCAGGTTCTTATTATTTAGACTCGAGTCAAGTAAAACCATGTTCAGTTTAACACACGTACGTCTACCGTACTATATATATACTTTAAAATATCATGCTCAAGAGGATAGGAAAAATCACATATGTTACACCCCGTAGTTCCAGAGTATGTATATGAGGACGTACGTACGAGAATACGACACAAAAATTGGAAAGGAAGAAAGATGTGATTTTTCGACGGAAAAGTTTCCGGATTTTGTGAAGGAAAAAGTTTCGTTAATGGGAATTGGATTCCCAGATTTGGTATTTGGACTTTTTAGAATATTTGAGTATTATGAAATTTTATTTCCGAAATTGGTCATGTGGGGCCCACGGGAAAATTTACGATTTTGTGGGGCCCACTTTATTTTCGGATTTTTGGCATTATGGATATTTTCAGAAGATGAAATATTTTGGACGAGTAGGGGGGCGACACGTGTCACCCGTGGCCATGTTAGTAGAATGGAGAAGCGGCAGTGGGCGTTTTTAGGTGGACAAGTGGCCCATTTTGTGGTGGCCACTTGTCCCACTTTTGTGGTGAACACTTGGTTGACCAACTACCCACACACGTGTACCCATCCTCACCACCCACTTGCATTAATCTTGACCCTTGATTCTTACATATATACCCCCTTAGGTTGAAGACAATTTTCATCCCACACTTAAGCTTCCAAGGCAAAATACTCCCCTCCCCTTTGTAGTTTTTTTCGTCCCCCTTCCCCCACTTGAGTAGAAAATACTTTGGGTATTATTGTATAATCCCAAATACCTTGGCCTAGTATCCCTAGTAGTATTCCAAAGATATTTCAATACTAGGAGCCCGGAAATACTACTTTATTCCAATAGTCGCAAAATGAAACCCTATAAAATCTTCATAAGCTTGGTTGAAGTGTTAAGAGAAGTTGTTTAGAAACTTCTAAGGGTTGCTTGGAGCGGGTTGGAACGTAAGGAATTGGAGGTAAACGTTGCTCAGGATCGACTTATAAACTTGGATAATTTTGGGCTTATCGAGGTAATGATCTTTGTCCCCCTATTGTAATTGGATATTACATGTCAGTAATGTATAGTTGAGTATACTATATGTAGAATGAATATGGATAAGAATTGAGCGTATTTACATAGGATTGTATTCTGAGACTTGTAGTATTATTGTGGAGTAGAATTGTACACGCCCGTTAGGCGTAACCCCGGGATTGTTGGTTTGCAGCACGCCTCGTTAGAGGAGATTTATGTGGTCATGGGAGGTGCCGAATTTTCCGTAGAATAAGGAATCTTGTATCTAGAATTATTCTACGAAGAGATCTAGAGGTTGATAGACGTTTTGTGGCCTTTTTAGGTTGAAGTACTACGAGTAGCGTATTCTACTTGAAGGGTGGAAAAGGCGAGCAAGGTTAGAGTACGTGGAGCGTTTTGCTAATTGTCGATAATCGTCGCGAGGTATGTGAACCTCTTCCTATCTTTTCTAGCATGATTGTTGTATGTAGTACGGTAGACGTACATGTTCTAAGTGAATTTGGTTGGTTTACTGATTTTAAAAGGTAAAGGACTTGACTTATATTTGACTTGATATTATATATGAAGAACTCGAATTGTGTAGAAAGTTGTGAAACCTCATTCGCGAGTAATGCGTATTTGGTCTTTAAAAGGAACTTGATTTCTAAAAGAAAAGAGACTTGAGGAATCGAAGAGTTTTTGGTTTAAAAGAGAGACATGGTTTAGTCTTAAATTGGTTTAAAACATAAAGTGTTATAACAGATTTATGGGAAGTTAGTTATAACGACTTTATGAAAGCAAAAGAATGGTTTTATCATTGGTTTTAAAATGGTAACTTGATTTAAGTATAGGTTACTTGTTTTGAAAAGAGTAAGTATTTGAGTTTTAAAGAGTATACTTGATGTTGTTTTAAAATAAAGGCACTTGGTTTAAAAAGTATAGAGTACTTGATTTTAAAAGTCTTGTAAAGGTTTTTACGAAAGTAAAGTAATTTGGTTTGAAAAGCAAATGTGTTTTTGATACTACGAGTATTAGTATCTTTTACGTAAAAAGAGGTCTTTTTGAAAGAATGAAAGTAGGTATTATTTTTGGGTTTGAAACCCGTATTGTTGACATAAAATGAAAGTACCTTGAGTTGTGTGTAACTTGCCTATGTTTGCGTGTGATAGCCTTGTCGTGCTAGTATTGTATTTCTATACCATCGCGTCTCTCGATGGTCAAGCTGATTTGTTATGATCTTACTTGGATGTACCGGCTGTGACGGAGGATTCCACGGGTGCGCTCCTGTTGATAGCGTTATTCCATGGTGTTATACCCCATAGTTTCAGGGTATGTATGCGAGGACGTACGTACGAGAATACGACATTGAAATTGGAAAGGAAGAACGAGGTGATTTTTCCACGGAAAAGTTTCCGGTTTTTGTGAAGGAAAAAGGTTCGTTAAAGGGAATTGGATTCCCAGATTTGGTATTCGGACTTCTTGGAATATTAGAGAATTATGGAATTTTATTTTTGGAAATGGTCACGTGGGGCCCACGGGAGAAAATTTACTGTTTTGTGGTGCCCACTGAGATTTCGAGATTTTGTCCATTGTGGATATTTTTCGGAAGATGAATATGTTGAACGTGTAGGAGGGCAACACGTGTCACCCCCCCCTAGTTGGCTTGGACGAATTCCACTTTGTGCACAACACCAGTTTAGAGTGGTTTTCCGACGAAACGTTTTACAAGACTCGCGTAGGATAAATTCCTGCTATGTCATTTCTAATTTTTGCGGATTTTTCCGAGAGGCGAAACACGTTGGATCAACGAGAGGCGACACTTGTCACCCTCTCATTGATGGATGTCACACGCAATAGGGCGATTGGGTTGGCTTATTTTATCTTGGAGTTGGTAGGATATTTTGTGTGCAAGTTGGCCAAGGACACTTGCCTAAATCCTCACCCTACACTTTCCTTGCACTTGGCACCATCTTGGCCCTTGGTTGGCCATTCCTTGACCTATAAATACCCCTTGTCAAGAGTTATTTCATCCTAAATTGAGCAATCTTTCTAAGTCTCAAATCCTCCTCTCCCTCTTATTGTTTCGTCCAAACACACCCTCCCTTTGAGAAGCCCCAGCGAGAGCAACCCCTCTAAAGCTAGCCTAGCCAAACACTACCCCCTCCTTGGTAGAAAAGTTGCCTTCTAGTATTGTTATAATGCCCAAATTACCCTAGCCCAAATCCCTTAGTCCTTAGTAGAAGTTGTGAAGAACTTCTAAGGTTTTCGAGCTCTGAGCGCACAACTTAGAGCTAAACCTTGCTCAGCGACTTTTATCTAGGATATTATTGGGCTTACCGAGGTAAATAACCTTATCTTCCTTTTGTAATTAGAGTATATATCTTGTAGAAGTATAGGAATAAGTATTAAACACTTGAAGGATATCGTATCAGAATTGAATCATATCACGAGTAGGGCGGCTTAAAAGAAGAATAATAGAAGCTGATTTACATGGGATTTGTTTTCTGAAAGAGACTTGAGTAGCTCACGGTAGGGAAGTGCTGCCCAAATGTCCATAGAATAGCGAACCCTCTGTTTAGAGCTTTATACAAGATACCTGAGCGTTGATAGGCGATTTGATGATAGTCGATACTCGCGCGACATATTCAACTTGGCGTGGTTTTCGCGAAGGTATGTGATTCTTCCTATCCTCTCGAGCATGATATTTTAAAGAATATGTATATAGTACGGTAGACGTCGTGTGTTAAGCGAATAATAATTACGCAATGTCTTGGACTTAAGCACGAATAATAATTACGGCAATGTCTTGGACTTAAGCTGAATAATAATTACAGCAATGTCTTCCGACTTAAGCCCTAATAAAAAGAATCAAGTAGTTCAAAAGAATTAAGAAACCTTTTTTGAAAGAAGAGTAACACTTGGTTTTAAAAGCTTAAGAGTTATACTAGCTTTATGGGAAGTTAGGTATAACGGCCAAGAGTGATAAAAAGAACGATTTATTGATTTAAGGAAATAAGAGACTTGACTTATTATACTAATATGAATTTTGTTAAAAGTGTGAAACCTCATTAGTGAGTAAATAGTATTTTTGGTTTTCAAAAGGAATGATGTTTTACCGATCGTAATAAATGTCGAACAAACCACAAAGAATAGCTTAATAAAGGGAAATATTGTGACTAATAAAGTATTATTAAAACCAAGAGAAACTTCCATCTGCATAGAGCTAAGATGAGACAAAATGATATTACATTTACTAGATCATGGTCATTTGTAATAAGATTGTTACGAATAATAATAACCTATTCACACTTAGGTATACGTTTCTCAAATTGTTTTAAAGGATTAAAGCTATGAACTACGAAACCTTTCGAAAATGAGAAACTTGAGTAATTAAAATTAGGCAAACTTAAGCGTTGGGAAAAGAATGTTGTTACTTGATTTTACAAAGAGAAATGTGTTGATTTACTTCAAAAGATAATCACTCTATTTTTATACTACGGGTATTGTGTGACTTTTGTGAAAGAAACGGATCTTTTAAAAAGAGTAATACATAAAGTACTTTGGGGCTAAAAACCCGAACTTGTTAGCATAATGTAGAAAGTACCTTGTGTGAATAACTTGATTGCATTGATTTGTGATAGTCTTGTAATACTTTCTTGTTGACTTGATAAGTAAACATGTTAGGATCCACGCGAGTTAGTATCTTGTGATGTTTGTGTAGAGGGTTTTCCTTATTATGCTTAGATTGTTTAAACGATAAAACGGCCATGTTGATATTATATCACCATGATTCCGGGTTAAGCCCTCCACGCGGGTAGACTCAAAGCGTCTAGTGACCTATGATTCGAGAATACCTTACGCAGTCCAGTATGGCCTGCGCGAGCTACGGGAGTTCCGAGTTAGTATGCGCCCTTGTGGTCACGCGGTCTTTGTGGCTACGCGGACGGCGAGTCCAGACGCCGGGGAGTAGCTACCGATGCGGGAATACCTCACGCGCCATCGGAGTGGCCCACGCGAGCTACGGAAAGTTCCGTGGCTAGACACGCACATTAGATCATCGCGCGAGTGGCCGCTTTGATCATGTGACGCCAGACAGATCTCATGATACGATTTACGACCTTGTTGTGACCGGGAGTTTTTAGTAGTCGGCTATGCCTCGCATTTACCCCAAATGACGGTTTATGATGACTTTGAGGCGTGAGTCCCCGACTTGATACGATGTTTATTTCAGGAATCGTAGTTTTGGTTATCATACATGTCTCTCGCTTTATATAGACTACTATGATTTCATTTACGTGATTTTCGCCACATACTTGGTACTGCCAGATCGACTCCTTCGGGCCGAGTGATAAAGAGGCCGAGCCTCTACCACGAATGCACTCAACCGTGGCTCCGTACGGCACGTCCATTGTAATGGATCGCAAGCAGCCCGGTACCATTTGTCGTTCTCCGAGCGAGACTCGCGTAAAGTGACAAAAGTGGTATCAGAGCGCTTAATCCTCGAAAGTGTCTACGCATCGTATCTAGTAGAGTCTTGATTATCTGTGTTGTGCACCACACCAATAATCGTGAGGCTATAGGATATTTAGGATTGGTTTCATTCTTCTCACTCGAGATCGTGCTTTAGAGCTGTGTTATAAGTCGACCCTCTAACGTATTCCTTTCCTTTACCGATTATGCCCACGCCAGCAACTCGCCCGTAAGGGCAAGGCACCAGGAGCCGCGAGTACAAGATGTAGATTTAGAAGCGGCACAGCCCAATCATCACCGTGATGCTTCATGCGGAGTTACGAGACGCCGCCAACAGCAGCAGAAGTTTGGCACGGGCAGCAGCCTCATCGCGCCATGACATCCGGACCTTCGCCCACGACTGGAGCGTAAATGTGGATTGGAAGGAGACGCCTCACATTAGCAAGGACTTGGCGCCAAAGAGTATTTTATGTACCGGGATACCAAGGATATTGATGCTTATCTAAAGAAGGGTTGTGAGGTAGTAGCTCTTGATCGAGGACGAGCCAAAGCCATGCTCAGATTATGTGCAATGGCCGAGAGAGGTAGAGATCGGCGATTAAACAAGATCGCAGAAGAGGCCCGCTTGGCGGATCATTTGGTAACTCTCGAGGCGAACCGCCAGCAGAGACAGATTAGACGCGCCCGCCAGGCAGAGTGTCCATCCACGTGGTTCGTTTTTCTCGTTGTTCACAGTGTGGCGGCGCCATCCCGGAAATGCCGCTTTTTTTATCCGGGTGCTTGTTTTAGTTGCGCTGCCAGGCCATATGGCGAGGGAATGTTCTATGGCGAAGGATGCAAGTAAGACTAAGCCTACCAGATCGCCATGGATGCAGTGGTTCGGAGAGGAGGGTGTTAGCTGTGAGGCCACCCCACCCTCGCGTGTGGTCGATGTCATCGTGGGAGTGTCGTGCCGCGGCTTGTTTTGTTTGCGACAGCAGGCCATTTTATGAGAAATTGTCCAACCGTTGGCGGGGATGTAGGACTCACCTTTCTGGTCGATGGATAGTTCATCACCTTCCTCACCATGCACAGCAGGGCGGGATTGACTAGACGACCTAGGGGAAGTGCCGCGTAGATACAGGTATATCCTTAACCCTTTAGAGATTTATATGTATAGTAAGATGCGAATATCTTAAGTGTTATTTTCAGATAGCATTGTGTTAACTGTGATTAGGAATCATGATTAATTAACCGGGTAAGATTGGGGGACAGAAAGAGTGCGAGCCTTAGAATATTACGTAGAAGACCTTAGAGGCGAGGCCATCTTTGGTAAAAGAATTATTTCATGTTTGACCCTTATCGAAGTGCATAATATACGTGAGATATTTTTATGGGATGAATCCCTGAGTGTTGTGAAACGAAAGAGGGTGGTTGAGCTTAGAAGACCGCTAGGTTTTCGTAACGTGATTGGTGAGATTGTTCCGGATCGGGGAGCTAGTGTTTGGCGCGCGCGGTCCTGCCGAGGCCGTGTTGCGTCGACCCACGCCTGCTTGGTGACGGGTCAGTGGTGGTCCCGCTTGTGTTAGGGTCACGGGCGTGTTAGGCCCGTGTTTAGTTAACCATCAGAGAGTTCGTGGATGTGTTCGACCAGTAGTCGGGCCGATGGGGTCAACCCGTCTTATCTTTTAGTCAAACCGTGTACTCGGTAGTAAGTTACGAGATGATTTTTTTCAAGAAGGTTGTAAGGCTACACGGGGTGCCTACCTTCACCTTATGGCTGACAGGGGAGTCCAAGCTACGGCTGTTTCTTTTCTGGAAGAGTTACCAGGCAAGGTTAGGAACTCAGGTGAATCTCAGTGTCGCATTCACCCTCGGGCTAGTGGTTGGATTTCGGGATTAACTGTAAGGACTCTTCGCCTCTTGTTGAGTATGTATTATATAGCTCACATATAAGTAATCGTGTGTCGCAGTTTGGAGCCATTTTATAAGCACTAGTGTAAGATTTCCGATCGATCGATTCGATGTAAGCAAGTGCGATAGTTGGTTCGTACTTGTTCACAGGCGTGGATAGGTGGAGCTTATCCGTAAGAGGTTATCGCAGCTCAGTCGTGGAAGCGATGCGTAAACATGGTAAGTGATATGGAAAAGTTCGAGTGTACGAGAAGGTTACGACGAGTAAGGCAAAGTGACAAAAGTGGTATGGAAAGAAGCGAGCATGTATTACAAGCATAGGTGTGATCATTTTGTTTGTAAAGAGTAGGTGCGGCGGAGTATCTTTTAGACCTCTAGTAGGAGCTTTCGTGATAGAGGTGATTCCTCGTGGACTTGAGATAAGTAGGTGCGCTTGTTGTGTCAGGCCAGCGTGTGGCGTGGATGTTTCCGTAAGTATAGCGCAAGGACTATACCGGCGCTGCTTGTTTTGATATTTAGAAGGAACATTCGGACGAATGTTTCTAAGAGGAGAATGTTATACCCGTAGTTTCGTGGTATGTATGCGAGGACGACGCGTGCGAGAATACGACATTGAAATTGGAAAGAAGACGAGGTGATTTTTCCACGGAAAAGTTTCCGGTTTTGTGAAGGAAAAAGGTTCGTTAATGGGAATTGGATTCCCAGATTTGGTATTCGGACTTCTTGGAATATTAGAGAATTATGGAATTTTTTTGAAATGGTCACGTGGGCCCACGGAGAAAATTTACGCCAAGGACCCACTTTGTTTTCAGATTTTGGCCATTGTGGATATTTTCGAAGATGAAATATGTTGACGCGTGAGGGCGACACGTGTCACCCCTAGTTGGCTTCGACGAATTCCACTTTGTGCACAACACCCGCTTAGAGTCGTTTCGACGTAAACGCTTTACAAGACTCGCAGAGGATAAATTCCGCTATGTCATTTCTAATTTTTGCGGATTTTTCCGAGAGACAAACACGTTGACCAACGTGTTATACCGTATTTCGCAGTATGCACGTAAGGACGCACGAGAAAATTTGAAACTTGTACAGACAAGGTCGCGAATTAATTTTGTTCACAACACCCGCTTAGAGTCGTTTTCGACGAAACGCTTTCAGCCTTTCGTAGGGAATTTCCGCTATGTCATTTCTAATTTTTGCGGATTTTTCCGAGAGGCGAAACATTTTGGACCAACGGAGGGCGACACTGCACCTCCAATTGGTGGACTCAACGCCCATTTGACGATTTGGACAAAGTGGAGCACGCTTTTGGTGCCTTGGAAAAGTCAAGGAGTTGGTAGGATATTTGTGTTTGGTAAATCCTAGCCCTACACTTGCCTAACACATGGATTGATCTCGCCTTTGGTTGGCCATCCTCGACCTATAAATACCTCTTAAGGTCAAGACTTCTTCATCCAAAATGCCTAAGTCTTGAGAGCCTTCTCCTCCCTGTGTGAGTTCGGCCGAGCACCCCTCTGTGGTGCTAGCCGAGAGTGTACCCTCCCCTCGCCGAGTACCCCTCAGTGGTAGGTAGAGGGCATACACCCCCTAGCCTAGTTGTTTTCGTATAATACCCCCCTTTGTGGTATAGAAATACTCTCCAAAGTATTGTTATAATGCCCAAATTACCTTAGCCATATACCTTGTTGTATTCTAAGGTTATACCTATACGAAAAGCCTAGAAAATACTATTATACCTTCCTTCAGTCACTAAACGAAACCCTTAGGAAAATCTCCATTGTTGGTTGGAGTATTATTAAGAAGTTGAGTAGAACTTCTAAGGGTTATTTGGAGCGGGTTGAGCACGAGTAGAGCTAAACATTGCTAAGGATCGACTTTTAACTCGGATAATTACGGGCTTATCGAGGTAATTATCTTGTCCTCTATTGTAATTGGAAATTACATGATTGTGAATATATAGTTGAAGATACTATATTATAGAACTGAACGTAGTTATCGCAATGTCTTTTGACTTAAGCCCGAATAATACTTACGCTATGTCTTGCGACTTAAGCCCAATTTAAAGAAGAGTACCGAATCAGAATTACATAGGTCAGACACAAGAGACTTGTGTAGTAGTACCATGGAGTAGAGTTGTACAGCTAGTGTTAGATGATAACCCCCGGTTGGCTTCGTAGCCTACTCGTTAGAGAGGAGAGATTTACGCTGCCATGGGGAGGTGTCGAATTTTCTGAGAATGTTCTACGAAGAGACCTATGTTCATAAGCGCGTTGTGTCCTTATAGGTGGGAGTACTACGGGTGGCGCGATCTACTTGGCTTAAGGAGTAGCCGACGCTTGGAAGTACTTGAGCGCTTTGCTATTAGTCGATACTCGCCGCGAGGTATGTGAACCTCTTCCTATCTCTTCTAGCATGATATGTGTGAACTATGTAGTACCAGAGACGACATGTGCTAAAATGTATTTGATTGGTTTAAAACATAAAGTGTTATAAAGGCTTTATGGGAAGTCGGTTATAACACTTTACGTGGATAAGCAAATACTTTGTGGTTTCTAAAAGGTAATCGATTTGAATAATAATTGGCTTGATATGTGTTAATAAAGAACTTGAAGTATTTCAAAAGATTTATGAATCGCTTTGAAAGAATGAATAGTACTTGGTTTTGAAAGCTTAAGAGTTATACTAGCTTTATGGGAAGTTAGGTATAACGCTTAAGAATGTTTCTTGATTTGAAATCGAATGTGTATCGACAAACCATCGCAGCGTTAATAAAAGGAAAATGTATTGACTAATGAAGTATTATTAAAACCAAGAGAAACCTCCATCCGCATGTAAGCTAAGATGAGACAAAATGATATTACATTTCCTAGATCATGGTCGCTTAATAAGATTGATTATAAACAAGAATAACCTACTCACATATAAGACATATGTTTCTCAAAACGCTTAAAGGAGAATTATGTTTAAAGGACTAAAACTATGAGCTACTAAACCTTTTTCTAAAATGAGAAACTTGAGCATTCGAAATTAGGCAAACTCAACGCTTGGAAAATAAGGTTGTCACTTGATTTTACAAAGGAAAGCATTTTGGTTTACTTAACAATGTTAGTCACTCAAATCTTATACTACGGTATCGGGTGACCTTTGTAAAAGGAATGGATCTTAAAAGGAATTTAACGGACGTAGTACTTTAAGATAAAATCCGACTTTGATATAAAATAAAAGTACCTTGAGTCGTGTAACTTGCTTATACTTGTTGTTATGAAACTTGACCATGTTACGTGTGATAGCCTTGTCGGTAAGTATCGTGTTCTACTCGACCACCGCTCATCCGAATGTATATCACTTGACACGCTCATCCGAATGTATTTCACTCGACACGGCTCATCCGAATGTATTTCACTTGAGGACCGGTTCATCCGAATGTATATCACTTGACACGGCTCATCCGAATGTATTTCACTCGACACGGCTCATCCGAATGTATTTCACTGAGGACCTGGTTCATCCGAATGTATTTCACTTGACTAACGGCTTATCCGAATGTATTCCACTCGACTACCGTTCACGGGACGAACCGGAATGTATTCCACCATTTTCTATATTGGGTCCATAAGACGGGCCGAGACACGTTATACGTATCACATGATTTGTACCTAGATCGCCAGCGGTGGCGAAGGAGTTCCACGCACGGTGAGGATGACTTTGAGGCGTGAGTCCTCGACTTGATACGATCGCTTCTATGTTGTGAATCGTAGTTCGTTATCATACATGTCTCCCGCTTTATATAGACTACTATGATTTCATTTACGTGATTTATTTTCGCCACATACTTGCACTGCAGATCGACTTCTTCTGGGCCGCGTCATGCCGCAGTAAAGGTACACCGCCATCGATCCTCGCCTAGGGTCACGCTTCAAAGATTCGGGAAAGCTCCGCTTCTCGAGGCTTATCAGCCGTATAGTCCCCGTTGTTGTAGGTGTTTACATTCGTGGTACGGCGGCCCCGCCCCGCCATTGTTGTCGATCATTTCTTAGGTGCGTGAGATCACGCAAGCGTGGGGGTTTGTGAAATGGATTAAACCGCTCATTTGTAAAAGTTGTTATTTATATATGCCAAAAGGCAAGTTTTCCTCGACATCGCTTTGTACTTCACGTGTTTCATGTATATGTTTTATGTTCCGATTACTCGATGTTGTGTCACTAGGGTGCCCGGTAAGGCACCACCACGCCCGCCGGTCGTGACAAAAGTGGTATCAAAGCCAGTTATCCTGAAAGTGTCTACGCGCATCGTATCCAGAGAGTCTTGATTATCGGTGTGCGTGCACCACGCCAATAATCGTGAGGCTATAGGATATTTAGGATTGGTTTCTATTCTTCTCACTCGAGATCGTGCCTTAGAGTCGAGTTGTAAGTCGACCCTCCGATGAAATTCTTTCCTTATCATTATGCCTCCGCGTAGGCAACCCGCCCAGAGGCGCGCCGGCGGAGTCGCGAGTAGAGTTGAGAGGGTTACGTGGCACAGTGCCAATCATTACCTAGGTAATGCTTCATTCGGGGATTTCGCGACGCCACTAGCCCCAAAGCAGAGTTTAAGCACGGCGACGGCAGCTCATCGCGCCATGATATTCAACCTTCCGGCCCACGACCAGAACAGAGTATGGATTGCAAAGAGGCAACCTCGCATTAGCTATGGATTTGGCTACTGGAGAGTATACCGATGTATCGCGAGTCTTGATGACTACCAAGAGAAGCGGTGTGCAAGAGTAATCCTTCGCTTAGGCTCGAGCATGGCCTCGTACGCTTGCGCGCAGCAGTCGAGAAACATAGAGATCGACGCGTTAACGGGCGACAGGAAGAGGCCGTGAGCAAAGAAGGTCCTTGGTAACTTTCGAGGCGAGTCGCCACGCAGATTAGATTATGCACCTCCACCAGCAGAGTGGTCTTCCACGATTTCGTGACGCTCGAGTACGCAGGAGTCGGGTCGAACTCCGTGGCTTCCGGCTCACAGATATGCACGCCATCCCGGGAATGTCGTCTTTAGTTGGTACTTGTTGTACCGCGGCCGTCGAGGCCGTGTCGCAGAGTGGCCTAGTAGGAGGACTTTGCCTTGATCGGTGGGTAGTTCGTCACCTTCCTGCTATGCGCCTACAGGCGAGTTTGATTAGAACGACTAAGGGAATGAAACAAGAGTTACTGATAGATCTTTAACCCTCTGAGTTCAAAGATGTGTGATAAGACGGGTATATCATGTTGCTATGTTTTGATAGCAGAGTGTTAATGTTGTGATTAGAAATCTTGGTTAGCTAACCAAGTAAGATTTGGGGGATAGAAAAGTGTGAACCTTAGAGTTTTATACGTAGAGATCTTAGAGGTAAGGCCATCTCGATGTAAAGGTGTAGTGTTGTGTTTGATCCTTATTGGAGTGCATAGTGCACGTGAGCTACGTTTGGGATAGGTCCCTAAGTAGTGTGAAATGAAAGGGGGTAGTTGAGCTAAGAAGACCGCTAGGTTTTCGTAACGTGTTTAGTGAGATTGTTCCGGATCGGGGAGCTAGTATTTTTGCGTGTTGCCGGGTCGGGTTGGGGCCCCGTTGCGGGTCAACCCGCGGTAGGTTTGGTGGTGGGGTCAGTTTGTGGTGGTCCCGCCTTGGGTTAGGGTTACGAGGGTGTTAGGCCCAAGTTTAGTTAACCAGACGAGTTCGTGGACGCGTTCGACCGCTGGTCGCCGGGGCAGCCCATCGTGTTCTTCTGGTCGGACCGCTCACTCGGCAGTGTTGATTTATCAGAAGAGGTTGTAAGGTTGCACGGGGTGCCTACCTTTACCTTATGGCGCATGTGGAGCCTGTGTTACTACTGTTTTTGTTTCGAAGTTTTACCGAGCATGTGCTAAGAACTCAAAGTGAGTCTCAGACCGCATTCGCCTCGCCGTTGTTGGATTTCGCGGGTAGTTGTAGGGATTGTTGTCTCCTGTGGAGGAGTGTTTAAGCTACCGATTGTGTTGGATGTCGCCTTTGAAACCTTGTGGGCGAAGTGTAAGTCATTGTCGGTCGATTGGTTCGATGTTGGCAAGGTTCGATAGTTGGTTCAGCTTGTTCCAAAGAAATCGTGGGTAGTGAGAAGCTTGTCTAGAAGAGGTTCCGCAGCTCGTAGATATCGCGGATAATCGGCGACGACGCCAGAGTTCAGTTGACGGTCGGTCCTTCAAGGTACCACCCGGTTAGGGTGTGACGAGTTGTCGAAAACCGAGAACTTAGCCCGAGTTACTTTGGGCCTTTGTGAGTTCATGTGAAGAATAGGCCAGGTTGCCTATATGTTAGCATTTGTCGTCCGACTTAGGAGGCAGGACGTCCGGTCTTTCGTTTTGTTATATTCGGGAAAGTATCGAAGATCCATCCAGAGTTCCCAGTTAATGATGACCATGTTAGAGATAGTAACCCGAGTTTTGATATCAAGACGTGTCGAAATGTGGTAATAATTCGAGTGTACGACAGCTTCAGTGATCGCAAGCAGCCCGGTACCATTTGTTGGGTCGTCGGAGCAAGGCTCGCGACAAAGTGACAAAGTGGTGTCATTTGGTGATGTTAGAGGTGTTTCCTCGTGGACTTGATGTAAGTTTTTGTGCGCGGTGTTTCGTGGCCGACGTGGCGATTGTGCTCGTAAGTATAGTAGTGATCGGCGCGCTTTGTTTTGAGACTTAGAAGGAACATTCGACGAATGTTTCTGGCGAGGAGAATGTTATACCCGTATTTCCAGTATGTACGTAAGACGCACGTAGAAAATTTGAAACTTGTACTAAGGCTTGGCCGAATTAATTTTGTTCACAACACCCGCTTAGAGTCGTTCGACTAAACGCTTTCACGCTTTCGTAGTGGAATTTCCGGCTATGTCATTTCTAATTTTTGGCGGATTTTTACGAGAGACAAAACGTGTTGGACCAACGGAGGGCGACACTTGGCACCTCCAATCGGTGGACTCAACGCCCATTTGGACGATTTGGACAAAGTGGAGCACGCTTTTTGGTGCCTTGGAAAAGTCAAGGAGTTGGTAGGATATTTGTGTTTGGTAAATCCTAGCCCTACACTTGCCTAACACATGGATTGATCTCGCCTTTGGTTGGCCATCCCTTGACCTATAAATACCCCTTAAGGTTGAAGACTTCTTCATCCAAAATGCCTAAGTCTTGAGCCTTCTCCTCCCCTTTGTGTGAGTTCTAGAGAGCACCCTCTGGGGGTGCTAGGCAGAGTGTACCTCCCCCTCGTCGAGTACCCCAGTGGGTAGGCCGGGTATACACCCCCTAGCCTCGTTGTTTTCGTATAATACCCCTTTGTGGGGTTGAAATACTCTCCAAAGTATTGTTATAATGCCCAAATTACCTTAGCCATATACCTTGTTGTATTCTAAGGTTATACCTATACGAAAAGCCTAGAAAATACTATTATACCTTCCTTCAGTCACTAAACGAAACCCTTAGGAAAATCTCCATTGTTGGTTGGAGTATTATTAAGAAGTTGAGTAGAACTTCTAAGGGTTATTTGGAGCGGTCGAGCAACGGAGTAGGAGCGAAACATTGCTAAGGATCGACTTTTAACTCGGATAATTATGGGCTTATCGAGGTAATTATCTTGTCCCTCTATTGTAATTGGAAATTACATGATTGCTTGAATATATAGTTGAAGTATACTATATTATAGAACTGAACGTAGTTATCGGCAATGTCTTTTGACTTAAGCCTGAATAATACTTACGGCTATGTCTTGCGACTTAAGCCCAATTTAAAGAAGAGTACCGAATCGTAATTACATAGGGCTGACATGAAGAGACTTGTGTAGTAGTACCATGGAGTAGAGTTGTACCCGCTAGGTTAGATGTATAACCCCCGGTTGGCTTCGTAGCAGCCTCGTTAGAGAGGAGATTTACGCTGCCATGGGGGAGGTCGCGAATTTTCTGTAGAATGTTCTACGAAGAGACCTATGTTAATGCGCCAGTGGCCTTATAGGTGGGAGTACTACGTGGCGCGATCTACTTGGCTTAAGGAGTAGCCGACGCTTGGAAGTACTTGAGCGCTTTTGCTATTAGTCGATACTGCCGCGAGGTATGTGAACCTCTTCCTATCTCTTCAGTATGATATGTGTGAACTATGTAGCACGGTAGACGACATACGTGCTAAATGTATTTGATTGGTTTAAAACATAAAGTGTTATAAAGGCTTTATGGAAGTCGGTTATAACAACTTTATGTGGATAAGCAAATACTTTGTGGTTTCTAAAGGTAACCGATTTGAATAATAATTGGCTTGATATGTTAATAAAGAACTTGAAGTATTTCAAAAGATTTATGAATCGCTTTGAAAGAATGAATAGTACTTGGTTTTGAAAGCTTAAGAGTTATACTAGCTTTATGGGAAGTTAGGTATAACGCTTAAGAATGTTTCTTGATTTCTAAATCGAATGTATCGACAAACCATCGCAGCGTTAATAAAAGGAAAATGTATTGACTAATGAAGTATTATTAAAACCAAGAGAAACCTCCATCCGCATGAAGCTAAGATGAGACAAAATGATATTACATTTCCTAGATCATGGTCGCTTAATAAGATTGATTATAAACAAGAATAACCTACTCACATATAAGACATATGTTTCTCAAAACGCTTAAAGGAGAATTATGTTTTAAAGGACTAAAACTATGAGCTACTGAAACCTTTTTCTAAAATGAGAAACTTGAGCATTCAAATTAGGCAAACTCAACGCTTGGAAAATAAGGTTGTCACTTGATTTTACAAAGGAAAGCATTTTGGTTTACTTAACAATGTTAGTCACTCAAATCTTATACTACGGGTATCGGGTGACCTTTGTAAAAGGAATGGATCTTAAAAGGAATTTAACGGACGTAGTACTTTAAGATAAAATCCGACTTTGATATAAAATAAAAGTACCTTGAGTCGTGTGTAACTTGCTTATACTTGTTGTTATGAAACTTGACCATGTTACGTGTGATAGCCTTGTTGTAAGCATCGTGTTCTACTCGACTACGGTTCATCCGAATGTATATCACTTGATTACCGGCTTCATCCGAATGTATTTCACTCGACACGGCTCATCCGGAATGTATTTCACTTGAGGACCGGTTCATCCGAATGTATATCACTTGATTACCGGCTCATCCGAATGTATTTCACTCGACACGGCTCATCCGAATGTATTTCACTTGAGGACCGGTTCATCCGGAATGTATTTCACTTGACTAATGGTTCATCCGAATGTATTCCACTCGACTACGGCTCACGGGACGAACCGAACGTATTCCACCATTTTCTATATTGGGTCCATAAGACGGGCCGAGACTCGTTATACGTATCACATGATTTGTACCTAGATCGCGCAGTGAGGAAGGAGTTCCACGCATGAGGGATGACTTTGTGGCGCGAGTCCCCGACTTGACACGATCGCTTCTATGTTGTGAATCGTAGTTCGTTATCATACATGTCTCTCGCTTTATATAGACTACTATGATTTCATTTACGATTTATTTTCGTTTCACATACTCGGTACTGTTATCGACCTCCTTCGGGCCGCTCATGCCGCAGTAAAGGTACACCGCCATTGATCCTCGCCTTAGGGTCACGATTCAAAGATTGGGAAAGCTCCGCTTTCTCGAGGCTTATCGCCGGTATAGTCCTCGTTGTTGTAGTGTTTACATTCGTGGTATGGCGGGCCCCGTCCCGCCATTGTTGTCGTATCATTTCTTAGAGGTCCAGATCGTCAAGCGTGGTTTGTGAAATGGATTAAACTGTTCATTTGTAAAAGTTGTTATTTATATATGCCAAAAGGCAAGTTTTCCTCAGATTACTATTTTGTACTTCACGTGTTTCATGTATATGTTTTATGTTCCGCTGATTACTCTGATGTTGTGTCACTAGGGTGCCCGGGGTAAGGCACCAGTCACGGGCCCAGTTTCGGGTCGTGACACAACGAGAGGGCGACACTTGTCACCCTCTCATTGATGGATGTCACACGGCAATAGGGCCGATTGGGTTGGCTTATTTTGTCTTGGAGTTGGTAGGATATTTTGTGTGCAAGTTGGCCAAGGACACTTGCCTAAATCCTCACCCTACACTTTCCTTGCACTTGGCACCATCTTGGCCCTTGGTTGGCCATTCCTTGACCTATAAATACCCCCCTTGTTGAAGAGTTATTTCATCCTAAATTGAGCAATCTTTCTAAGTCTCAAATCCCTCCCTCTCCTTCTTATTGTTTTCGTCCAAACACACCTCCCTTTGAGAAGCCCTAGCCGAGAGCAACCCCCCCCTCTAAAGCTAGCCTAGCCGAAACACTACCCCCCCTCCCTTGGTAGAAAAGTTGCCTTCTAGTATTGTTATAATGCCCAAATTACCCTAGCCCAAATCCCTTAGTCCTTAGTAGAAGTTGAAGAACTTCTAAGGTTTTCGAGCCACCGAGCGCACAACTTAGGAGCTAAACCTTGCTCAGCGCGACTTTTATCTAGGATATTATTGGGCTTACCGAGGTAAATAACCTTATCTTCCTTTGTAATTAGAGTATATATACTGTAGAAGTATAGGAATAAGTATTAAACACTTGTAAGGATATTGCAGTAATAGAATCAATTATCACAAAGAAGGGCTTAAAAGAAGAATAATAGAACTGTACTTACATAGGATTGTTTTCACAGTAGACTTGAGTAGCTCACCGGGTAGGGAAGTGCTGCCCAAATGTCCATAGAATAGCGAACCCTCTGCTTAGAGCTTTATACAAGATACCTGACGCTGATAGACGATTTGATCGATATAGGTCGATACTCTGCGCGACATATTCAACTTGGCGTGGTTTTCACGAGAAGGTATGTGATTCTTCCTATCCTCGAGCATGATATTTTAAAGAATATGTATATAGTACGTAGACGACGCGTGTTAACCGAATAATAATTACGGCAATGTCTTCGGACTTAAGCCTGAATAATAATTACGGCAATGTCTTCGGAATTAAGCCTGAATAATAATTACGGCAATGTCTTCTGACTTAAGCCCGAATAAAAAGAATCTGAAGTAGTTCAAAAGAATTAAGAAAACCTTTTTTTGAAAGAAGAGTAACACTTGGTTTTAAAAGCTTAAGAGTTATACTAGCTTTATGGGAAGTTAGGTATAACGGCTTAAGAGTGATAAAAAGAACGATTTATTGATTTAAGGAAATAAGAGACTTGACTTATTATACTAATATGAATTTTGTTAAAAAGTGTGAAACCTCATTAGTGAGTAAATAGTATTTTTGGTTTTCAAAAGGAATGATGTTTTACCGATCAGAATAAATGTCGAACAAACCACAGCAGCGCTAATAAAGAGAAATATTGTGACTAATAAAGTATTATTAAAACCAGTAGAAACTTCCATCTGCATAGGAGCTAAGATGAGACAAAATGATATTACATTTACTAGATCATGGCTGCTGTAATAAGATTGTTACGAATAATAATAACCTATTCACACTTAGGTATACGCTTTCTCAAATTGTTTTAAAGGATTAAAGCTATGAACTACGAAACCTTTCGAAAATGAGAAACTTGAGTAATTAAAATTAGGCAAACTGAAGCGTTGGGAAAAGAATGTTGTTACTTGATTTTACAAAGAGAAATGTGTTGATTTACTTCAAAAGATAATCACTCTATTTTTATACTACGTATCAGGTGACTTTTGTGAAAGAAACGGATCTTTTAAAAGAGTAATACATAAAGTACTTTGGGGCTAAAACCCGAACTTGTTAGCATAATGTAGAAAGTACCTTGTGTGAATAACTTGATTGCATTGATTTGTGATAGTCTTGTAATACTTTCTTGTTGACTTGATAAGTAAACATGTTAGGATGCTACGTGAGTTAGTATCTTGTGATGTTTGTGTAGAGGGGTTTTCCCTTATTATGCTTAGATTGTTTAAACGATAAACCGCTATGTTGATATTATATCACTCATGATTCCGGGTTAAGTCGCCTCCGACGCGGGTAGACTCAGCGGTCTAGTGACCTATGATTCGAGAATACCTTACGCAGTGCAGATGGCCTACGCGAGCTACGGAGTTCCGTGTTAGTACGCGCCCTTGTGGTCACGCGGTCTTTGTGGCTACGCGACGGCGAGTCCAGACGCTGCCGGGAATAGCTACTCGACGCGGGAATACCTCACGCGGCCATCGAGTGGCCCACGCGAGCTACGAAAGTTCTGTGGCTAGACACGCACATTAGATATCGCGCGAGTGGCCGCCTTTGATCATGTGACGGTCTAGACAGATCTCATGATACGATTTACGACCTTGTCAGATCGGGGTTTTTAGTAGTCGGCTATGCCCTCGCATTTACCCCGCACGATTTTATGATGACTTTGAGGCGTGAGTCCCCGACTTGACACGATCGCTTATTTCTTGTGAATCGTAGTTTTGGTTATCATACATGTCTCCCGCTTTATATAGACTACTATGATTTCATTTACTGGTATTTTCGCCACATACTGCAAGTTGCAGATCACCTCCTTCGGCCACGCTCACGCCGCAGTAAAGGTACTCCTACCGTTGATCCCGCTCTAGGATCACCGCTTTCATAGGAAAGCTCCGCTTTCTCCTAAGCTTAGCATTTTGGTATGGTCCCCGTCGTTGTAGATATTTGTATTCAGTGGTATGGCGGCCCCGTCCCGCCATTGTTGTTTTAAACTCTTAAGTCCTGCAGACCGCTGTAAGGTTGGGATGAATCGCTCATTTTGGGGTACTTATATACATATATGCAGAAAGGCAGCTTTTTCCCAGAAACTGTGTCTTATTTATACCTTTTCATATTTTTGTTGTTTTATTTTCCGCTGATCTCTCTGATGTATGACTACTTGGGTGCCCGGGTAAGGCACCACCACGCCCCGAACGGTCGTGACACACGGACTAGCTCTCCGCGAGGTTTTACCGATTCACCGGTATCCGTGGTCAAGCTGTACTTGCCCGCCTCGTGGCCGATTCGGCCTTGGTACTGCGTAGTTAGCCTTCACACTTGCCCCGCTCGGTTTAGTGGCGAAGTCTCGTGATACCGTTGGTATCCGGTACGGGCCCTCGATTGCCCGCCACCACGTGACACGCTTTGGTATCCGGTAGTTGGCCAGATCGCCCCGTATCGCCTTCGTGGTGAAGTCTCGTGATACGACCTCGGATCCGTAGTTAGCCCTCGTGATTTGCCCCGGCCACCACGTGACACGGCTTTGGTATCCGTAGTTGGCTTCGTACTTGCCCCGCATCACCTTCGTGGTTTGGTTGTATAATATTGTTGCACGACTTTGGTATCCGTAGTTGGCTTTCGCATTGCCGGCCAGTTGATGACGCGCTTAGGTATCCGGTAGTTAGCCTTCAGACTTGCCGCAGACGGTTTTTATAACACGTGGGACCCGTGTTCATGCGTACTTCTTGGTGTTGTTATATCATAGATCGCCGGCGTGAGGAAGGTATTCCACGCATGATTGATGTTGTGGCGTGAGACCCATTGTTATATTTGAGTGATGACTTTGAGGCGCGAGTCCCGACTTGACACGCATCACATATTATGTAATCGTAGTTTGGTTATCATATATGTCTCTGCTTTATATAGACTACTATGATTTCATTTACGTATTTTCGGCCACATACTGTACTGTTGCATCGACCTCGCTGGGCCGCGCTCATGCCGCAGTAGGTACACCGCTGTTGATCCTCGCCATAGGATCACGTCAGCTTGGGAAGCTCCGCTTCTCGGAGGCTTATCTTTGGTATAGTCCCCGTCGTTGAAAAGTGCTACATTCTGTGGTCGCGGGCCCCGTCCCATCATAGTTGTTATAAAATTCATGTAGAGGTCAGTAAATCTTGCCAAGTGTGGTTTGTAAAAGGATTTAACTGCTCGTATATATATATATGCGTAAAGCTAACCGCTTTGGTTAGCCTGCTTTCTTATTTTATCTTATTTCATGTTTAAGTTTTTATTTCACGATTTTCTCCGATGTTGTATCACTAGGGTGCCCGGTAAGACACTACCGCGCCCGAGATCGGTCGTGACAAAAGTGGTATCGTGAGCGCTTAGTCCTTGAAAGTGTCTACGCACGCGTTCAGTAGAGTCTTGATTATCGCGTGTCATGCACCACATCTATAATCGTGAGGTCGCAGGATATTTAGGATTGGTTTCATTCTTCTCACTCGAGATCGTGCCTTAGAGCCGTGTTATAAGTCGACTCCTCCGACGTATTCTTTTCACCCGCTATGCCTCTACGCAAGGCAACCCGAGCCTGTGAGGGCAAGGCAACAGAGGAGCCGCGAGTAGAGCACGAGGGTTACCAGTGGCACGTGCCCGCCATTATCCGAGGCAACACGCATTCAGGAGTTCTCGCGACGCTTGCCCCAGTGAGAGTTTAGAGCAAAGAGCAGAGCTACATAGACCACGATACCCGAGCCTCCGCCACGACCGTGAGCCGAGGATATGAGTTACAAGGAAATGGCCCGATTACTAGCTAGGCTTGTGGCTAGGAATGAGGACAGACGAGACTGAGGTTCCGACAAGTACGAGTTCACCCTAGATCCGATAGTTGAGATTTGGGACTTCGAGTCATACCCACCCGAGTTCTATGGATCTAGAATCGGCGAAGATCATCAGGAGTTTATTCGACAGTTGCAGCGGATCATGAAAGTGATCAAGACCTCAGAGGCATTTCTTACACACTTCTTGCCCTCGCAGATGAGGAGAGCTCGGGCAGATAGATTTACGAGGTTGGCGCGCAACCGCGGACGGTTCGGGAATACAAAGATAGAGTTTGACTTATCGGCTCGTTATGTCCCCGCGTTAGTGCGCATACATGAGGAGAGAATGTCCTAGCAGGAGGGATACAGTGGGATGACTTAGCCTACTGTGTCATTGAGGATTCAGTGGTTCTGGAGAGGAAGGGTGTTAGCTGAGGAGGCCACCCCACCCGGTATGGGCCGTTGCGGTAGGTGTTCTTACGGGAGTGTCGACTACTTAGATAGCTTGTTAGGCTTATGACAGCAGGCCATTTTGCAGAAATTGTCCGACTGCAGGTGGCGCGGATGTTACGACTCACCTTTCGGATCGGTGGTGGTTCATCACCTTCTATAGTTACGCGCAACAGAGCGGTGGATTTGATTAGAGCGACAAAGTGGCGAGGCAAGAGTTACAGAGATATCTTCACCTTAAGAGACTTGTTTAGACGTTATGGTAGATACACGTGGAGTGCTATGTTCGGTTAGCATTGTGTAAGTTGTGATTAGAAAACATGGGTAGTTGAAAGGGTAAGTCCGGGACGAGAAAACGGGAGCCTTAGAATTTATAACGCTGGGACCTCGACGCAAGCGCCGCCCCGAGTGGATGTTACTGCTGGTCCTTGTCAAGTACTTGGTATGTGTGATATATATCAGGGGATAATTCCATGGGTAGTGTGAGACGGAAGTGGTAGCTTTCATGACGCGGAATCGTAAGGTTATTCCGGACGGAACGAGTTTAGTACGGCTGGGTCGGCCGAGGCCATATCGTGAGTCAACCCGCAACCCGGACAAGTGGGTCGGGCTTGAGGTGGTCCCGCTAGATGATAGGGTCACGGGTGTTAAGCCCAAGTTAGGTAACCATCGCACGAGTTCGTGGACGTTGTCGATCAAAGAGTCGCCGATGAGGTCAGCCCATCTTGTCTTTCGCCAGGACTGCATCGCGGAGGTTACGCGAGATGTTATCGTGAAGGTTGTAAGGCGTCGCATCGGTTCCTACTTTTATTTTATGGCGGCGGTGAAGCAAAGCCGGGCTTTATGGCTATTTCTTTTCGGGAGGTTTTACCAAAGTGGTTAGAACTCAAAGTAGTCTCAAGATTGCATTCACCTCGGCCGACGGACGAACAACGATTTTATCCGCATATTTGAGGATAGGTTACGCCTGTTTTGATTTCGTGGTAGTGAGGATTATTTGCCTCTTGCTGAGCGAGTATTATACTAGCTACCATTTTAGTATTCGACGGTGCCTTATGAAGCCTTGTATGGACGAAAGTGTAGGTTCTTTGGTCGATTGGTTCGATGTTGGCAAGGTTCAGATAGTTGGTCCCTACTTGATTCAGCAGACGTGGTAAGGTGAAACTTATCCGTAAGAGGTTTTTTTAGCACTGAGTCAGAAGTCGATGGATAATCGGCGCCGACACTTGGAGTTCGTGTCGACGCTGGTCTTCAAGGTACCACCTGGCGGTGTGACGAAATTTGGAAAGAAGGAAACTTAGCCCGAGGTACTTTGGGCATTTTCAGATAATAGTAGAGTAGGCCGTGTTGCCTATAAGTTAGCACCGCCGTCCGACTTGTGAGGCAAGACGTCCAGATTCCATGTTGCTATGTTTCTAAGAGTAATCTGATATCCTCCAGAGTGTTCCCGCTAATGATGACCAAGTTAGAGATAGTAACCGAGATTTTGGAAATCAAGCAATGACAGTAAATGTGGTAAGTATATGAGGAAGAGTTCGAGTGTACAGGAGGGTACGACGAGTAAGGAAGAAGCGAGCATGTGTTATGAGAATAGAAGTGATCATTTCGTGTGAAGAAAGTATCCTTTGGACCATAGGTGGAGCTAATGGTATTGTTATACGATTTGAGGTGATTCTTCATTGGCTTGATGTGAGTTTTTGCGCAGATGTGGTATTATGGCCATGTGTGGCATAATTGGTTCTGTAAGTATAAGTAGTGGAGACTATACCGACGCACGTGTGTTTTGGAGATTAGAAGGAACATTCGGACGAATGTTTCTGGGGAAGAATGTTACACCCGGTAGTTCCGCAGTATGTATATGAGGACGCACGACGAGAATCACGACAAAAATTGGAAAGGAAGAAAGATGTGATTTTTCGACTAAAAGTTTCCTGATTTTGTGAAGGAAAAAGGTTCGTTAATGGGAATTGGATTCCCGTGATTTGGTATTTGGACTTTTTAGAATATTTGAGTATTATGAAATTTTATTTCCGAATTGGTCATGTGGGCCCACGGGAAAATTTACGATTTTGTGGGGCCCACTTTATTTTCGGATTTTTGACATTATGGATATTTTCGGAAGATGAAATATTTTGGACGAGTAGGGGGAGACACGTGTCACCCCCGTGTGGCCATGTTGGCCGAATTGGAGAAGGGCAAGTGGACGCTTTTTAGCGACAAGTGGCCCATTTTCGTGCGCCACTTGTCCCACTTTGTGGTGAACACTTGGTGGCCAACTACCCACACACATGTACCCATCCTCACCACCCACTTGCATTAATCTTGACCCTTGATTCTTCTATATATACCCCCAGGTCAAGACAATTTTCATCCCACACTTAAGCTTCCAAGGCAAAATACTCCTCCCTTTGTAGTTGTTTTCGCCCCTTCCCCACTTTAGTAGAAAATACTTGGGTATTATCAGATAATCCCAAATACCTTGCCTAGTATCCCTAGTAGTATTCCAAAGTTATTTCAATACTAGAGCCCGAAATACTACTTTATTCCAATAGTCGCAAATGAAACCCTAGAAAATCTTCATAAGCTTGGTCAAGTGTTAAGAGAAGTTGTTTAGAAACTTCTAAGGGTTTCTGAGCGGGTTGGAACGTAAGGAATCAAGCTAAACGTTGCTCGTGATCGACTTATAAACTTGGATAATTTTGGGCTTATCGGTAATGATCTTTGTCCCTATTGTAATCGGATATTACATGTCAGAGTAATGTATAGTTTAGTATACTATATGTATAATGAATATGGATAAGAATTGAACAGATTTACATAGGATCAGATTTACAAAGAGACTTGTAGTATTATTGTGGAGTAAAATTGTACACGCCCGTTAGACGGTAACCCCCGGGATTGTTGGTTTGGTAGCAGCCTCGTTAGAGAGGAGATTTATATGGTCATGGGCAAGTGAGGTGCTGCCGAATTTTCCATAGAATAAGGAATCTTGTATCTAGAATTATTCTACGAAGAGATCTAGAGGTTGATAGACGTTTTGTGGCCTTTTTAGGTTGAAGTACTACGAGTAGCGTATTCTACTTGGCGGTGGAAAAGGCAGCGCGTTAGAGCACGCGAGCGCTTTGCTAATTGTCGATAATCGCCGCGAGGTATGTGAACATCTTCCTATCTTTCTAGAATGATTGTTGTATGTAGTACGCAGACGATACGTTCTAAGTGAATTTGGTTGGTTTATCGATTTTAAAAGGTAAAGGACTTGACTTATATTTGACTTGATATTATATGAAGAACTCGAATCAGGTAGAAAGTCATGAAACCTCATTCGCGAGTAATGCGATTTGGTCTTTAAAAGGAACTTGATTTCTAAAAGAAAAGAGACTTGAGGAATCGAAGAGTTTTTGGTTTAAAAGAGAGACATGGTTTTGTCTTAAATTGTTTAAAACATAAAGTGTTATAACAAATTTTTTATGGGAAGTTAGTTATAACGACTTTATGAAAGCAAAAGAATGGTTTTATCATAGGTTTTAAAATGGTAACTTGATTTAAGGATAGGTTACTTGTTTTGAAAATAGTAAGTATTTGAGTTTTAAAGAGTATACTTGATGTTGTTTTAAAAGAAAGGCACTTGGTTTAAAATGTATAGAGTACTTGATTTTAAAAGTCTTGTAAAGGTTTTTGAAAGTAAAGTAATTTGGTTTGAAAAGGAAATGTGTTTTTGATACTACGAGTATTAGTATCTTTTCAGAAAAAGAGGTCTTTTTGAAAGAATGAAAGTAGGTATTATTTTGGGTTTGAAACCCGTATTGTTGACATAAAATGAAAGTACCTCGAGTTGTGTATAACTTGCCTATGTTTGCGTGTGATAGCCTTGTCGTGCTAGTATTGTATTTCTATACCACCGCTGCCTCTCATGGAGGTCCGGCTGATTTGTTATGATCTTACTCGACGCACGGCAAGTGACGAGGATTCCACGCGCGCCTCGCTGATAGCGTTATTCCACGGACTAGCTCTCCATGAGGTTTTACCGATTCGCCTTGGTATCCGGTGGTTTGCTGCACATGCCCCGCCTCGTGGCCGATTCGCCTCGTACTGGTAGTTAGCCTTCGACTGCCTGCTCAGTTTAGTGGCGGTCTCGTGATACGGCATTGGTATCCGTAGTTAGCCTCAGATTGCCCCGGCCACCACGTGACACGGCTTTGGTATCCGTAGTTGGCCAGATTTCCCCGTGACGCCTTCGCGGGCGGTCTCGTGATACGACTCGATATCCGTAGTTAGCCCTCAGATTGCCCCGGCCACCACGTGACACGCTTTGGTATCCGTAGTTGGCTGACTTGCCCGTGACGCCTTCGTGGTTTGGTTGTATAGTATTGTTGGTACGACTTTGGTATCCGGTAGTTGGCTTTCGACTTGCCCCTGGCCGCTTGACGACGCGCTTAGGTATCCGTAGTTAGCCTCAGACTTGCCCCAGACGGTTTTTTATAACACGTGGGACCCGTGTTCACGTGTACTTCGTGTTGTTATATCATAGATCGCCAGTGAGAAGGTATTCCACGCATGATTGATGTTGGGCGTGAGACCCATTGTTACATTTGAGTGATGACTTTGGCGGCGCGAGTCCTCGACTTGACACGATCGCTACATATTATGTATTGTAGTTTGGTTATCATATATGTCTCCTGCTTTATATAGACTACTATGATTTCATTTACGATTTTCGCCACATACTTGGTACTGTACCGACTCCTTCGGGCCGCGCTCATGCCGCAGTAGAGGTACACCCGTTGATCCTCGCCATAGGATCACGATTCAAATGCTTGGGAAACTCCGCTTCCGAGGCTTATTCGTATAGTCCCCGTCGCCAGAAAGCTTACATTCGTGGTATGGCGGGCCCCGCCCCATCATAGGTGTTATAAAATTCATAGAGGTCCAGTAGATCACAAGTGTGGTTTGTAAAAGGATTTAACTGCTCGTATATATATACGCAGAAGGTAACCGCTTTGGTTAGCCTGCTTTCTTATTTTATCTTATTTCATGTTTAAGTTTTATTTCACTGATTTTCTCGATGTTGTATCACCAGGTGTCCGGTAAGGCACTACGCGCCCAGATCGGGTCGTGACAACAAACCTCCTCGGCGAAATCCACCTGCCAAGTCGAATATGTCGCGCGCAGAGAATCAACCTATAATAGTCAGATACGTCTATCAATGTCTAGACTACTCTGTAGACTATTCTAAGCAGAGGGTTCTCTATTCTACGAAAAATTGGGCAAGACTTCCCTACCCGCCAAGCTACACAAGTTCATCAGAAATACAAATTCACATGTAAGTACAGTTCAATCTTCTTTATTATTCTTCTGATGTGATTTCAGTTCAATTCTATTCTGTAATATCATTCTATGTAATTACATTTCAATTCTCTTCTTTTAATATCCTTCTATATAACTTTGTACTATTTCTATACTACTACAGTATGTGATCTCCAATACTATAGAAGGATAAGATTATTTACCTCGATAAGCCCAAAATTATCCAAGTTAAATGTCGATCATGAGCAAGGTTTAGCTCCTAATCTGAAAGCTCCAGTCCGCTCCAAGAAACCCTTAGAAGTTTCTAAACAACTTCTACTTAATACTATAAGTGATTTGGGCTAGGGTATTTTGGAATAGTAACTACACTAGAAGGCAACTTTCTACAAAGAGAGGGGGGGTATTCTCACTGCCACTAGGCTAGAGGAAGAGGGTTGGGACGAAACACTACAAGGAGAGGAGGATTTTGAGACTTAGAGAATTGTGTTTGTGGATGAAGAAAACCTTCAAGTTAGGGGGGTATTTATAGGCCAACCAATGGCCAAGATGAAGGCAAGTGGAGGGTGGGGATTCACCCAAGTGTCCTTGTTATACCCCGTATTTCCAGAGTATGTACGTAAGGACGTACGTAGAGAAATTGAAGCTTAAAGTGTAAGGGCCGAAATTCACTTTGTACACAACACCCGACAGAGTCGCTTTCCACTAAACGTTTCCACGACTTACGAGGGAAAATTCCGCTATGTCATTTATTATTTTGCGGATTTTTCCGAGAGATGAAATATTTTGGACTAACGGGAGGTGACACTTGTCACCCTCATCGACGGCAAAATGGGCTAGTTTGGACGATTTTCTTGCCTTTCCCTTGGTCAAGGGTTAGGTAGGATATTTTTGTGTAGATGGATAAGGTTGCACATGGCTTGATCCTAGCCCTACACTTGCCTAACACTTGGCTTGATCTTGGCCATTGGTTGGCCTTTGCTTGACCTATAAATACCCCTCTAAGTGATGAAGTTTCTTCATCCAAAAATCATTTGCTAAGTGTTAAAAATCCCTCCCCTTTAGTGTTGAGTTCGCCCAACTCCTCCCCTCTTTTGAGAGTCTTGGCCGAGGCCTCCTCCTCCCCTGTAAGGTTCTAGCCGTGGGTACACCCCCTAGCCTTGTTGCCTCTTATAAATACCCCCATTTGTTTGGTATAGAAATACTCAAGTATTGTTATAATGCCCAAATACTCGCCCAAATACCTTGTAGTATTCCCAAGGTTACACTTATACAAAAGCCCGTAAAATACTATTATACTTCCTCACTACAAAAACGAAACCCTAAGGAAAACCTTCATAGTCGGTTGAAGTGTTAAGTAGGTTGGTTAGAACTTCTAAGGGTTGTTTGAGCGGGTTGGAGCGCACGAGTAGAGCTAAACCTTGCTCGGGATCGACATATAAACTCTGATAATTTTGGGCTTATCAAGGTAAACACTCGACCTTCATTGTAATTGGAAATTACATGTTGTTGGAATATATAGTTAAGGTATACTATATATAGAATTGAACATAGTTGCGCAATGTCTTTTGACTTAAGCCCAATTTAAAGAAGAGAATCGAATCGTAATTACATAGGATTGTATTACAAAGAGACTTGTGTAGTATTGCCGTGAGTAGAATTGTACACGTCCGGTTAGACGCAAACCCCCGGTTGGCTTGCAGCCGCCTCGATAGAGAGGAGATTTACGCTGCCATGGGGAGGTCTCGAATTTTCTCGTAGGATATTCTACATTGAGATCTAGATGTTAATAGGCGCTGTGGCCTCTATAGGTTGAAGTACTACGATGGCGTGATCTACTTGGCTTAAGGAGTAGCCGACGGTTCGAGTTACTTGGAGCGTTTTGCTATTAGTCGATAATCGTCGCGAGGTACGTGAACCTCTTCCTATCTTTTCTAGCATGATATGTGTGAGCTATGTAGTACGGTGACGCATACGTGTTAATCGTATTTGGTTGTTTTAAAACATGTTGTTATACTAGCTTTATGGGAAGTTAGGTATAACGCCTTAAGGGTGGTAAATGAATGGTTTATTAATTTCAAAAGTTAAGAGATCGGATCTTATAAGATAAGAGACTTAACTTAAATGAATTAATATGGATTTTGTGAAACCTCATTCGTAGTAATGAGTACTTGGTTTTAAAAGGAATAATGTTTTACTGATTTGAAATCGAATGTGTATCAATAAACCAACGCAGTGTTAATAAAGGAAAATGTATTGAATAATTAAGTATTATTAAAACCAAGAGAAACCTCCATCCGCATAGAAGCTAAGATGAGACAAAATGATATTACATTTTCTAGATCATGGTCGCTTAATAAGATTGATTATGAACAAGATTAACCTACTACCTATGGCATATGTTACTCTATTGTTTTAAAAAGAGGTTAAGACATTGAACTATGAAACTTTTTAAAAAGAGACTTGCGTAATTGAAATTAGGCAACCGGAACTTTTAGGAAAAGAAAGGCATTGGTTGTCTTAAAATGGTTTAAAACATAAAGTGTTATAATGACTTTATGGGAAGTTGGTTATAACGACTTTATGAAAACAAAAGAAGGGTTTTATCATTTGTTTTAATGTGGTAACTTGACTTTTAAAAGAGAAGTATTTTGGTCCAAAAGGATGGCATGGTATTGCCTTAATTTGGTCTTAAAAGGAAAGTATGAAAGTTGTTTTGGTTTACTTAAAAGATATAAGTCACACATTTTTATATACTACGTGGGTGACTTTTAGAAAGGAATGAATTTCTTAAAAGGAATTTAACGACGTAGTACTTTAGGTTCATCCGGAATGTATTTCACTCGACTCACCGGCTCATCCGGGAATGTATTTCACTCGACTACCGGTTCATCCGGAATGTATTTCACTCGACCACGGCTCATCCGGAATGTATTTCACTCGACCACCGGCTCATCCGAATGTATTTCACTCGACCAATGGCTCATCCGGAATGTATTTCACTCGACCACCGGTTCATCCGGAATGTATTTCACTCGACTCACGGCTCATCCCGGAATGTATTTCACTCGACCACGGCTCATCCGAATATATTTCACTCGATCACGGTTCATCCGGAATGTATTCCACACGCTTTCTATCGGGTCCATAAGACGGGCCGAGACCGTTATACGTATCACATGATTTGTACCTAGATCGCAGCTGGCGGAAGGAGTTCCACGTACGAGGAATGACTTTGAGCGTGAGTCCTCGACTTGACATGATCGCTTATGTCAGGAATCGTAGTTTGGTTATCATACATGTCTCCCGCTTATATAGACTATTATGATTTCATTTACTGATTTTACGCCACATACTTGGTACCGTTAGATCGACCTCCTTCGGGGCCGCGTTTCACGCCGCAGTAGAGGTACATCGATCGCCGATCCCCGCCATAGGATCACATTTCAGCGTGTTGGAAGCTCCATTCCTTCTGAGGCTTATCTTGTATGTTACCGATTCTCAGAGGTTCTTGTACATTCGTGGTATGGCGGCCCCGCCCGCCATAGTTGTTGTCACTTAGAGTCCGTAGTAATGCCAGGGGCGTAGTCAAAAGGATAACCGTCGGGTATTTATGTATATATACAAGGCAATTGTTTTGCTGACTCGCTTATTTATCATGTCTCTAATTCATGTTCATGTTTTTATTTCCACCGATTTTCTCCGATGTTGTATCACCAGGGTGCCCGGTAGGCACGACCACGCCCGGTTCGGTCGTGACAAAGTGGTATCGAGCGCTTAGTCCTCGAAAGTGTCTACAGACCGTGTTCAGTAAGTCTTGATTATCGGTGTGTTGTGCACCACATCTATAATCGTGAGGCTGCAGGACATTTAGGATTGGTTTCCATTCTTCTCATTCCGAGATCGTGCCTGAGCCGTGTGATAAGTCGGGCCCTCCGACGTATTCCTTTCCTTTACCGCTATGCCTCCGCAGAAGGCAACCTGCACTCAGATGGGCAAGGCAAACGAGGAGTCGGTGAGATACTGAGGAGTAATGAGGGCGCAGCCCCGCTGCTCGAGACAAGCCCGACGGCGAGTTTCGCGACGCCGCCAACACCAAAGAAGTTTAGAGTCGCAGAAATGTCGCCGAGACTACAGCACCGAGCCTCCGCCTCACACTGGAGCATGAGACGGGTACAAGGAGATGGTCGCCATCGCCGTGGTCGTGGCTGATATGAGGATAGGCCGGATCAACGGCAGCCAAACCCGAGCACCCGTAGTTCACCCCGAGCGCATGCTTTGAGGCTACGTGACTTTCTCGAGTCAGAGCCCGCCTGTTCTATGGATCGAGCCGAGGATGACCTCGTGGAGTTTATCCCACGGCTACGGATCACGAGAGTGATCGTAGTCTCGAGGCGCAGTCGGTGGTATGGTTCGCATCACCGCGCGAGCTCGCAGCTTGACCGGTTTGATTCGGGAGTTGTCCCGGGAAGAGCATGCACTTCCACCGTATGACGAAGTTCTCAAGGGCATTTCAGCACACTTTGCCTCCACAGATGAGGAGGGCTCAGCCGACGATTTTTGACGTTAAGGCGTGACGGCGACTGCCAGAGAGTACAATGTGGAGTTCGACTCGTTAGCTCGGTATGTCCCCGCTGTAGTAGCTGATATTGTTATACCCCGTATTTCCAAAGTATGTACGTAAGGACGTACGTAGAAAACTTGAAACTTTTAATATTGGCTTGGCCGAAAATTATTTGTGCACAACACCCGTTTAGAGTCGTTGACGAAACGCTTTCACGACTTCGTAGGGAATTTCCGCTATGTCATTTTTAATTTTTGGATTTTTCCGAGAGACGAACGTGTTGGGCCAACAAGAGGCGCCACTTGGCACCTCCCATTGGCGGACGTGAGGCTCTTGGCCAGGCCGATTGGAATGGCTTTAGTTGGTAGGATATTTGTGTGTTAGTTGGTTAAGGGCACTTGGCAAGATCTTGGCCCTACACTTGCTAGGCCCTTGGCTAGATCTTGGCGATTGGTTGGCCTTGGGTTGTGCTATAAATACCCTCTAAGGTGAAGACTTCTTCATCCAAAATGCCTAAGTCTTGAGAGCCTTCCCTCCTTTTGAGGCCCTTGCCGAGAGTTTTCCCAGTGGGGTGCGAGGTAGCCACCCCCTCCTAGTGTGGCTGGGTACCCCTAGCCTTGTTGCTTTCGTATAATACCCCTCTTTGTGGTGTAGAAATACTCAAAAGTATTGTTATAATGCCCAAATTACCTTAGCCTTATACCTTGTTGTATTCTAAGGTTATACCTATCTGAAAGCCCGTAAAATACTATTATACTTCCATCACCACAAACCGAAACCCTAGGAAAATCTCCATAGTCCGTTGGAGTATTGTGTAGAAGTTGGTTAGAACTTCTAAGGGTGGTTTAGAGCGGGTTGGGCGCCGAGTTGGAGCTAAACGATTGCCCAGGATCGACTTTAAGCTAGGATAATTATGGGCTTATCGAGGTAAATATCTTGTCCCTCTATTGTAATTGGAAATTACATGTTGTTAGAATATATAGTTGAAGTATACTATATATAGAACTGAACGTAGTATCGCAATGTCTTTTGACTTAAGCACGAATAATACTTACAGAATGTCTTGCGACTTAAGCCTGAATTGAAAGAAGAATCCGAACTGTAATTACATAGATTGTATTACATGAGACTTGTGTAGTAGTGCCGTGAAGTAGAATTGTACTGCTAGGTTAGATGTATAACCCCCCCCCTGGTTGGCTTGGTAGCCGGCCTCGATAGAGGAGGAGATTTGCGCTGTTGCGGGGGGGGGGGGAGGTGCTGCCGAATTTTCGGTAGAATGTTCTACGATGAGATCTAAATGTTAAAATGCGCATTGTGGCATGAAAGGTTGAAGTACTACGTGTGGCGCGATCTACTTGGCTTAAGGAGTAGTCGACGGTTGGATGTACTTGGAGCGTTTTGCTATTAGTCGATACTCGTCGCGAGGTATGTGAACCTCTTCCTATCTCTTCTAGCATGATATGTGTGAAATATGTAGTACGGTAGACGCATACGTGAACGTATTTGATTGGTGTAAAACATAAAGTGTTATAACGGCTTTATGGGAAGTTGGTTATAACAGCTTTATGTTGGTAAGAAAATACATGTGGTTTTTAAAAGGTAACTGATTTGAACTATAACTGGCTTGTTATGTGTTAATAAAGAACTTGAAGTATTTCAAAAGATTTTTGAATCATTTTGAAAGGAGAAGTAATATTTGGTTTTTGAAAACTTAAGAGTTATACTAGCTTTATGGGAAGTTAGGTATAACGGCTTAAGAATGTTTTACTGATTTCGGAAATCAGAATGTGTATCGACAAACCATCGCGGTGTTAATAAAAGGAAATGTTTTGAATAATTAAGTATTATTAAAACGGAGAAACTTCCATCCGCATAGAAGCTAAGATGAGACAAATGATATTTCCTAGATCACGGTCATTGTAATAAGATTGTAATAAACAAGAATATCCTACACACAAATAAGGATTGGGTTTCAAAGATTGTTTAAAGGAGAATTATATTCTTAAATGAATAAGACTATGAACTACGAAACCTTTCTAAAAAAATGAGAAACTTGAACATTGGAAATTAGGCAAACTTGAACATTGGAAAAGAATGTTGCTACTTGATTTTACAAAGAGAAGTAATTGATTTACTTTAAAAAGATAATCACTCTATTTTAATATAATAAGGGTATTGTTTGACTTTTGTGAAAGCAACGTATCTTTTAAAGAGTTAATGTATGAAGTACTTTGGGGATAAAAACCCGATCTTGTTAATCATATAGTAGAAAGTACCTTGTGTGAACAACTTGATTGTATTGGTTTGTGATAGCCTTGTAATACTTCTTGTTGCTTTTATAAGTAAACGTGTTAGGATGCTACGTGTGTTAGTATCTTGTGATGTTTGTGTAAAGGGGTTTCCCTTGATTGTGCGTATTAACTATCAGTCGTTATGATAGTATTGTGGCATTCATCTCTTGAGATGATTCCGGGTTGCGCCCTCCGATGCGGGTAGACTCGCGGTGCAGGACCATGATTCGAGAATACCTCATGCGGTCCTGGGGCCTACGCGGGCTACGAGAGTTCCGTGTTAGCGTGCGTACTTTATGGGCATGCGGTCGCGTGGCTACGCGGACTCGAAAGTCGGGGATCTGGAGTAGCTACCCGACGCGGGAATACCTCATGCGGGCGATGAGATTGGCCTATGCGAGTGCAGGAGTTCGAGTGGTTAGACGCCGACATCGATATCGCGCGCAAGTGGCGGCTTTGATCATGTGACGGTCTAGACAGATCTTAATCTGATTCGCCTGATGACTTGGTGCGTGGGTTTTTAGTAGTCGGCTATGCCTTCGCATTACTTACCCCGTCTGATTTATTATGACACGTGGGACACGTGTTCATGTGTTCCTTGGTGCTTTTATATCATAGATCGCCGGCGGTGAGAAGGTATTCCACGCATGATTGATGTTGTGGGCCGAGACCCTTGTTATACTTGAGTGATGACTTGAGGGCGTGAGTCCCGACTTGACATGATCGCTTTGTCAGAAGCGTAGTTTGGTTATCATACATGTCTCTGCTTTATATGACTACTATGATTTCATTTACGATTTATTTTGATTTCACATACCGCACATTGTTATCTGACCTCCTTCGGGCTGCGTTCATGCCGCAGTAAAGGTACACCGTCGTTGATCCTCGCTCATGTGGTCACAGTCAGCTTTAGGAAGCTCCGTTTCTCGGAGGCTTATTCGTATAGTCCCCTGTTGTCGTAGGTGCTTACATTCAGGGGTATGACGGGGCCCTATCCCGTCGTTGTTGTCATATCTTTCGTAGAGGTCTGTAGTACTGTTGTGGGCAGGGTTTGTAAAAAGGATTAAACTGTTCATGTTGAAAAAGTTGCTATTTATATATATACCAAGGTAACCGTTTTTGGTTGCTTTGTCTTCTTATTTCACCGTCTTATTACATGGTTTCATGTATTGTCTTTATGTTCGTGATTACTCGATGTATGTCTACTTGGGTGCAGGGTAGGCACGACCACGCCCGGTTCGGGTCGTGGCAGATATGGAGGCAGAGTACACCGCCACGCCACCGCTAGATGATTACTTGGCGAGGCTTGACGGTGTAGCTCTTGACCGCATGGACATTGCCCGCATGCAAGCTCATGCACTAGGATGTGAGGCACGGAGAGGTCGGCGAAATGGCCGAGATCGAGAAGAGGCCGGGACAGAGGCCTTTGGTAACTTTCGAGGCGGACCGCCTCGAAGAAAGTTAGTTATGTACCTCCGCCAAGACAGAGTGGTCCTCCGCGCCTTCGGGGCGTTCGGGGTATTCGAGCTGGTCGAGCTCGGGCTTCAGTTCACGGTATACGTGAGTGCTAGCGGCCAGGATTCATGTCCCCTCGGTGCGATGTGCAAACATCATCGGGAATGTCATCTTTTATCGGTGCTTGTTTCACTGCGCCGTGGCCATGTGACGAGAGCGTGCTTATAGAGAGGTGGCAGCTTGGCGCAGCCTGCGGATCGATGGCGGGTTCATCGCCTTCTAGATTATGCGCCTGCAGTGCCTATGATTAGAGTGGGCGGTAGCCGGGTATATCCTTAACCCTATTGAGATTGGTATGAGTGATATGATGACCTTATATTTATGTGCTATGTACGAATAGCGTTGTGTTATTTGTGAGTTAGAAAATATGGTTAGTTGGAAGGATAAGTATTGGGGCATGGGAAGTGTGAACCTTAGAATATTTCATGTTGAGACCTTAGAGGTAAGGTCGTCTTAAAGGAGATATTCTTACGGTTAGTCTTTGTTGAAATACTTGGTATGCGTAAAATGTGTTGTGGGATAAGTCCATGGGTAGTGTGAAATGGAAGTGGTAGCTTTCATGACCTATATAGGTAAGATTGTTTCGGATCGGGGAACAAGAGTGACGCGTTAAGTGGTCGGGTTGGGGCCGTGTTGCGGGCCAACCCGCGGCTGCTTTTGAGGTGGGGTCAGCTCGTGGTCTGCCGGTAGTAGGGTCACGAGGGTGCTAGGCCCAAGTTTAGATGACCATCGTATGAGTTCGTGGTTATGTTCGACCAGAATCAGTTCGTTAAGGCCGGGAATGGCCTTAGAGGAAATCGAGGTTAGTAAGATGACCAAGTTTGGAGGTAGTGACTCCAAGGGTTGGAAACAGAAGCGTTGGCTGAGTGTGGTACGGATACTAGAAAGAGTTCAAGTGTTCGAGAGGTGCAACGAGATAGGGAGAAGTGAGCGTGTGTGATCGCTTTCTGCGAAATGAAGCGCGCGGAGTATATTTTAGACCTTGGTGGGAACTTTTGTGATCATCGAGGTGGTTCCTCGTTGGCCTAGATTTAAGTATTTGCGCGCATGTGTTATTTCGTGGCCAGGTGTGGCGTTGACGACTTGCTGGAGGAACTTTATCGTTATCCATCTTGAGAAGGAACATTCGGGACGAATGTTTCTAAGGAGGGGAGAATGTTATACCGTATTTCAGTATATGCGTGGGGCGTGCGAGAGAAATTAAAGCTTAAAGTGTAAGGGCCGAAATTCACTTTGTACACAACACCTGATTAGAGTCGTTTTCCGACGAAACGTTTCCACAGCTTACGTAGGGAAAATTCCGGCTATGTCATTTATTATTTTTGCGGATTTTTCCAAGAGATGAAATATTTTGGACCAACGGGAGGGTGACACTTGTCACCCTCATTGGACGGCAAAATGGGCTAGTTTGGACGATTTTCTTGCCTTTCCCTTGGTCAAGGGTTAGGTAGGATATTTTTGTGTAGATGGATAAGGTTGCACATGGCTTGATCCTAGCCCTACACTTGCCTAACACTTGGCTTGATCTTGGCCATTGGTTGGCCTTTGCTTGACCTATAAATACCCCTCTAAGTGATGAACTTTCTTCATCCAAAAATCATTTGCTAAGTGTTAAAAATCCCTCCCCCTTTAGTGTTGAGTTCGTCCAACTCCTCCCCCCCTCTTTTGAGAGTCTTGGCCGAGGGCCTCCTCCCTCCCATTTGTAGTGCCCTAGCCGTGGGGTACACCCCCTAGCCTTGTTGCCTCGTATAAATACCCCCCTTTTTTTGGTATAGAAATACTCTCCAAGTATTGTTATAATGCCCAAATACCTTGGCCCAAATACCTTGTAGTATTCCCAAGGTTACACTTATACAAAAGCCCAGAAAATACTATTATACTTCCCTCAGTCACAAAAACGAAACCCTAAGGAAAACCTTCATAGTCGGTTGAAGTGTTAAGTAGAAGTTGGTTAGAACTTCTAAGGGTTGTTTGGAGCGCGTTGGAGCGCACGGAGTAGGAGCTAAACCTTGCTCAGGATCGACATATAAACTCGGATAATTTTGGGCTTATCATGGTAAACACTCTTGACCTTCTGTTAAGGTATACTATATATAGAATTGAACATAGTTGTGCGGCAATGTCTTTTGACTTAAGCCTGAATTTAAAGAAGAGAACTGAACTATAATTACATAGTATCTGACATGAACTTGTGTAGTATTCTTTGTGAGTAGAATTGTACACGTCGGTTAGGCGTGCAGCCCCCTGGTTGGCTTGGTAGCCGGCCTCGATAGAGGAGGAGATTTACGCTGTTGCGGGGGGGGAGGTGCTGCCGAATTTTCTGTAGGATATTCTACATTGAGATCTAGATGTTAATAGGCGCCTTGTGGCCTCTATAGGTTGAAGTACTATGTATGGCGTGATCTACTTGGCTTAAGGAGTAGCCGACGGTTCGAGTTACTTGGAGCGTTTTGCTATTAGTCGATAATCGTCGCGAGGTATGTGAACCTCTTCCTATCTTTTCTAGCATGATATGTGTGAGCTATGTAGTGCGGTGAAGCGTACGTGTTAGCGTATTTGGTTGTTTTAAAACATAAGTGTTATACTAGCTTTATGGGAAGTTAGGTATAACGTCTTAAGGGTGGTAAAATGAATGGTTTATTAATTTCAAAAGTTAAGAGACTGGATCTTATAAGATAAGAGACTTAACTTAAATGAATTAATATGGATTTTTTGTGAAACCTCATTCGTGAGTAATGAGTACTTGGTTTTTAAAAGGAATAATGTTTTACTAATTTCGGAAATCAGAATGTGTATCAATAAACCACTGCAGCGTTAATAAAGGAAAATGTATTGAATAATTAAGTATTATTAAAACGAGAAACCTCCATCTGCGTAGAAGCTAAGATGAGACAAAATGATATTACATTTTCTAGATCATGTTTGCTTAATAAGATTGATTATGAACAAGATTAACCTACTACTTTATGGCATATGTTACTCTATTGTTTTAAAAAGAGGTTAAGACATTGAACTATGAAACTTTTCTAAAAAGAGACTTGCGTAATTGAAATTAGGCAAACTGGAACTTTTAGGGAAAAGAAAGGCATTGTGTTGTCTTAAAATGGTTTAAAACATAAAGTGTTATAACAACTTTATGGGAAGTTGGTTATAACGACTTTATGAAAACAAAAGAAGGGTTTTATCATTTGTTTTAATGTGGTAACTTGACTTTTAAAAGAGAAGTATTTTGGTCCAAAAGGAAGGCATGGTATTGCCTTAATTTGGTCTTAAAAGGAAAGTATGAAAGTTGTTTTGGTTTACTTAAAAGATATAAGTCACACATTTTTATATACTACGTATCGGGTGACTTTTAGAAAAGGAATGAATCTCTTAAAAGGAATTTAACGTCGTAGTACTTTAGAGTTCATCAGGAATGTATTTCACTCGACTACTGGTTCATCAGGGAATGTATTTCACTCGATTCTTGGTTCATCCGGAATGTATTTCACTTTCGACTCTGGTTCATCAGGAATGTATTTCACTCGACTACCGGTTCATCAGGAATGTATTACACGTTTCTATCTTTGGGTCCATAAGATGGGCGAGACACATTATCGTATCACATGATTTGTACCTAGGCCGGCGGTGAGGAAGGAGTTCCATGGGCATGAGGATGACTTTGAGGCGTGAGTCACGACTTGACACATCGCTTTTATGTTGTGAGCGTAGTTTGGTTATCATACATGTCTCACGCTTTATATAGACTATTATGATTTCATTTCTGATTTTTCTGATTTCACATACTTGGTACTGTTGTCTTGATCTCCTTCGGGGCTGCGTTCATGCCGCGTGTAGAGGTACATCATTGTCGATCCGACATAGGATCACATTTAGCGTGTTGGGAAGCTCCGTTCCTTCGAGGCTTATCTTTGGTATGTTACCACAGTGCATAGGTTCTTGTACATTCGAGGGGTATGGCGGGCCCTGTCCGTCATAGTTGTTATCACTTCTTAGAAGTGCTGTAGTCTTTGTTGGTCAGTGCGTAAAAAGATAACTGTCGGTATTTATGTATATATACCGAAAGCAAGCTTTTGGTTGGCTGTTTATTTATCATGTCTCTTAATTCATGTTCATGTTTTTATTTCCGCTGATTTTCTCGATGTTGTATCACTAGGGTGCGGGGTAAGGCACGATCACGCCCGGTTAGGTCGTGATCTTATCCATCTACTACACAAAAATATCCTACCTAACCTTGGCTAAGGCAAGGCCACAAAATCGTCCAAACTTGCCCATGTTGCGTCCACTTGAGGGTGACAAGTGTCGCCCTCTCGTTGGTCCAAAATATTTCATCTCTCGGAAAAATCCATAAAAATAATAAATGACATAGCCGTAATTTTCCCTTCGCAAGTTGTGTAAAACGTTTCGTCGAAAAACGATTCCTTTCGGGGGTTGTGCACAAAATTCGTCCTATGCCTAACTTTAAGGCTCAAACTTTTGTACGCACGCCTCACGCATACTCTGGAAATACGGTATAACATTCTCCCTCTTAGAAACATTCGTCGAATGTTCCTTCCCAAACAGATAATGATAAAGTTCCTCATGCTTAAGCGGTTTGCAAATGCCTCGCATGACCACAATACAACACTTAAGCAAATATGTCAATGAAAATTTACAAGTAGGAAAGTGAGTTACACGGAGGTGTGGGAATAGGTGAGGATACTACGCCTCATGTCCTCTTGACTTCCCACGTCATCTCCTCACGAGCTCGTTCCGCCACAAGACTTTGGCGGAAGCCACGTCCTTGGTCGCGGACGCCTAACGGCGATCGATGATCGCTATGGGAATCTCCTCATACGATAACCCCTCGGTAACCTGGACATCGTCAATCGGGTGCACTCTAGATGGATCCCTGATACATCTCCTCAGTATAGAAACATGAAACACCGGATGCACTGCCTCCAGATCGGACGGCAAATCCAACTCATAGGCAACATTTCCTACCCTGCGGACAATGCGAAGCGCCCGATGTACCTCGGGAAGTTCCTTTCTTCCCGAATCTCATCACACCGCCATGGGTGACACCTTGAGAAAACCCAATCATCAATCTCGAACTCGGATCCGGCGGCGATGATCTGCGTATGACATGCGACTACAGCCGTCGATAATCGCTTCTGGATAAGCCGCCTTATCCATCTGCTCGCACCAAATCGAGTCCCACTAATCGCACTCGCCACATCAAACCAGCCTATCGGCGATCTGCACTTCCTCCCATACAAGTCCTCATGGCGCCATCTGAATCTCGGAGTGGTAGCTATTATTATCGCAAACTCAACTAGAGGCAAATGATCCTCCCACTACCACGAAGTCGATAACAGCTCGCGGCATATCCTCGAGTGCGGATAGTGCGTTCTGTCCGTGCATGCGAGGATGGAATGCGTTACTCGAGCTCACTGCGTCCTAATCCCTTACGGAAAGACCTCCGGAAGTTAGCGTAAAGCGGGCTCGCGGTCGATATGATAGAAATAGGGACTCCATGCGATCGGCGATCTCTCGGATGTAAAGTCGGCATAATCCTCGGTAGAAAAGTCGTCCTGACGGGAAGAAAGTGGGCTTATTTCGTCAGCCTGTCGATGATAACCCAAATAGAATCATGTTTCCTCGGAGTGCGAGGTAACCCTGTGATAAAGTCCATGTTGATTACCTCCCACTTCCACGTCGGGATTTCTATCGCCTGCAACAAACCACCAGGCCTCTGGTGCTCTACCTTCACCTGCTGACAACACGGGCACTGAGCCACAAACTCTGCAACGTCCCTCTTCAAGCCATCCCACCAATACACAGATCTGAGGTCGTGGTACATCTTGGTCGACCCCGGATGGATAGAGTAATGCGCTCTGTGTGCTTCCCCTAGAACTCTTTGCGAAGTCTGCAATATACGGAACACACAACACGCCCTCGAACCTTAGCACCCCATGGTGCTACCTCAAAGGACCCTTTCCTCACGAAGGGCTGTATCGCGATGCGTGTCAAAACCGGATCCTCAGCTGTTGCCTCTTCGCCTCGCCGGCGATGAAAGACTCGGCAACCTCTCGAACTCGGACCCCACTGCTATCAGAATCAATCAATCGGACCCCGAGGCTCGCTAGCTGATGCAAATCGCGAACCATGCCCCTCATCTCTGGCTGCACATCTGATAGGCTTCCCATCGACCTACGACTAAGAGCATTTGCCACAACATTGGCCTTCCCCGGGTGGTACATGATATCGACATCGTAATCCTTGAGTAACTCTAACCACCGTCTCTGTCGTAAGTTGACTCCTACGGTGAAGATATCTTTGGAGGCTCTTGTGGTATGTATAAATATCCACATGAACCCCATACAAATAGTGCCTCGGATCTTGGCGTGAATCACCGCCGCGACTCCAAATCAAGGGTGGGGTAGTTCCTCTCATGCTTCTTAAGTCGGGGGATCGTCGCTATAACCTTGCCTGCTGCATCAACACACATCGGCCCGATGCGGCATCACGATACACCACGTAACCGTCTGGACCCTGCGGAAGAGTAAACGAGGCGGTCATCGATCTCCTTGATGGCGGAAACCACGCTCACAAGCATCAGTCCATTGAAACTTAGCCGCTTACGAGTCGGCCTAGTCAATGGGCGAGATAAAGCAAACTTCTACGAACCGCGATAATAACTGCAAGGCCCGAAAGCGCGCACTCTGCCGGAGTAGTAGGTCGAGCCAACTCGATTGCCTCGATCTTGGCGTATCCACCGAATACCATCGGCCAAAATATGCCCAAGAAAAGCCACGAAGTCAACGAACTCACGCGAAAACTTGGCGTATAGCTGGTCGGAGAACTCGTACTGATCGCCAAATGCTCGCATGCTCTGCTCTGGCGGAAATAAACCAAGATGTCATCGATGAACACTATCACAAGCGTGTCCAAAAATGGCTTGAACACTCGATTAATCAAATCCATGAATACCGCGGAGCATTGGTCAACCGAAAGACATAACCACGAACTCATAGTGCGTCTGGTCGGAATGAAGTCTAGGGACATCGCCTCTCGACACGCACTTTGATGATAGCGATCGCGGATCAATCTTGGAGAAACATCTCGCGCCACGCAACTAGTCGAACAAATCATCAATCACGGGAAGGGTATACATTCTTAATGGTCACCTTGTTCGACTTCGTAATCAACACACATGCGCGGCGCGTCCGTCCTTCTTCTTCACGAACAATCTGGCGCTCCCGGGGAGAAACACTAGGCACGATGAAGCCGCTTCTCCGGAAATCTCTCGGTGGTCCTTGACTCTCTCAACTCGGCGGTGCCGTTACGTATGGCGGAATAGAAATAGGTAGAGTGTGCAGTGCTCATCGATACAAAACTCTATCTCCTCTCGGGAGGATACAGGAGGTCGTCTGAAACACATGCGGGAACTCTCGACTCTTGGGCGTGAAAATCTGGTGCCGCGACCTCGGTATCAAACACCGAATGAGATGGTAGATATACCCTTCGCACCATCTTCCTAGCCTTGAGGTAGGAAATAAACCTACCCTCGGCGACATAGTGTTCCTCCTCAATAACCAGCTCCCAGAAGCGGAACCGTACCACTCTCACTGCGGTCTACACTTGGCGTAGCGAAGCTAACCAATCCGTACCCGTGATGACATCGAAATCGGTCATGTCCAACTCTATCAAGTCGGCTAGGTGCGGCATTGCATATGGTCCTGGAAAAGCCCTATATACCGGCCGAGCTACCAGAATCACCAGCTGGTGTAGCTACCTCGAAAGGGTCTATGGACTCGAGCTCTATCCTATCCTACTAGCAATATGGGGAGATATATGGGCCCAGTATAACCCGGATCTATCAAGGCATACACGTCACAACATGAAACTGATAAAGTACCTGTGACGACATCAGGTGAGGCCTCCTGGTCCTGCCGGCTGGACAAGGCGTAAATGCGGTTCTGAGGACCGCTAGAACTGGGACCCGCACCACAACTTCTGCCACGACCTGCTGGTCCAAGAGTACCCTGCCCTCCGGGGCGAGTAACTGTAGGAGATGAAGACCCGCAGCACATGGGTGACCCTACCATCGTGCCACGCTGTCGGACGGGCTCGCGTAATGACCTGCGGCCTGAAGTGTAGCAAGCTCAGTAGTACCACAACCTCCTGAATGAAATCTACCACATCGGACACACTGAGCGGACCTCGATCGGTTAGCACCCTTGCTACCGGAAATCAAGTCTGGGCCACGACACGCCCCGAATACTGGGTGTACGAAAGCGATGTAGGAGTGCTCGAGTGGTGGGGTGCAAATCTAGGCTGCTGAGGCCGTCCACCGAGAGCTACCAAAAGATCCGCCGTCTTGGCCTTAACCTGCTGGCGATATCTGCCGACCCGTCGTCTCTGCGCTTCGCATCCAGTGCATGAGCTGCGTGCGGGCAATATCCGTGCGGGTGAAGAGATACACCACGCCGCGACCGCCATATAATCATCTAGCGGTGGCGTAACGGTGCACTCGGTCCTCCATATCAGCTACGGTAGCGGACATATCGAGCCAAAGAATCAAACTTCGATGTTGTACTCCTAGCGTCGCGCCTCTCGTCTCGAACAAAAACTTGTCGGCGTGCCCTCATCTGCGGAGGCAAGAAGTGAGTGAGAAAAGCCTCGAAAACTTGTCCCATCTGCTTTGAGGCGCATGCTCTCCGGAAAGCTCCACGAGTCAAACCCGATCATTGCGGTATCCACGCGGCCGGCGAACGAAGATCACGGACTTCGGTATCGAAGCCTTGATCACGCATGATCCTATGTAGCGGCGGACGAACTCGCATGGATCATCCTCGAGCCTCGACCGTAGAACTCGGCGGGCTCTGACTCAGAAAATCCCGTAGCCTCAAATTGTCCGATCTCGGGTGAACCACATGTACTGCTGGGCTGGGCTGCTGCGTCGGCCTATCCTCATGTCGCCACGATCACGGCGATGGCGGGCCGTCTCTTGTACCTATCTCTCGCCTGCGCGGTGGGGTGGAGGCTCGAATGCGTGGTCTCTCTTGGGTCGCGGCGTCATGGAACTCGCCGTCGAGTGCGCCTCGGGTAGGCGGGCTTGTGCCTCGTGACCCTACGTGTCGAACTAGCGACTCCGCCGGTGCCTTGCCGCCGGGCGGGTTGCCTGCGCGGGCATAAGCGTCTGAGAAAATGAATACGTTAGAGGTCGACTTATAACACGGCTCTAAAGCACGATCTCGAGTGAGAAGAATGAAACTAACCTAAATATCCTATAGCCTCACGATTATTGGTGTGGTGCACAACACACGATAATCAGACTCTACTAGATACGGTGCGTAGACACTTTCAGAGGATTAAGCGCTCGATACCACTTTTGTCACGACCGTTCGGGCGTGGTAGTGCCTTCAGAGGCACCCAAGTAGACATACATCAGTAATCGGCGGATATATAAAAACAAGACATGAAACAAATGTAAATTGAGACACAGTTTATCGAGAAAAGTAAGCCTTCGGCATATATATATAAAGAGTGAGCAGTTATATCCCAACTTTACAACATGATTGCGGACCTCTAGGAATGTAAACAACTATGGCGGACGGGGCCCGCCATACCTGAATGTACATATATCTACAACATCGGGAGAACCGTACCAAAAGTCGAGCCTCGGAGAAGATGGAGCTCGACACCAAAGCAAAGATCTAAGGATGCGGATCTAGCACACCTTGCCCTTACTGCGGCATGAGCGCGGCCCGAAGGAGAGTCGATACAACAGGTACCAAGTATGTAAAACTGTAAAGTACTGAAGTAAAATCAAAGTTTTTAAAACCATTTGCAAATACAACCAGTTCAACTGCACATAGTGCCACAACATAAACAAGAGCAAAATAGATATAATGTAACTGGTCTTTTCTAGGCCGCGAATGATCGAAGCAAGGCCAATCGCCCATAGTATCATTATCGTGCCTAATCTGGACTTCCATGATCCGCATAGGTCACCTACGGACCGCGTGAGGTATTCCGCGTCGGGGTAGCTAACCGGTACCTCACCGGACTCGCGATCGCGTAGTCTCGTAGACGCGTAGTCCTGCGACCGCGTAGGGCATCCCCGTCGGGATAAAACACCGGAATGATCAATCACGAACTCCCGCGACTCGCATAGTCACGCGATTGCATAGGCCGTATAGACCATCAAGGTGGCAAGCCCTGTATATAACGACAGCGGTCTTAACGTTTAACAACGTAAGCACAACAAGAATGACAATATCACAAGACACTAACACACGTAGCATACTAACATGTTACTTATCAAACCATCTTACTACACTTTGTAGAAATAAATACAGGATTTTCATAAACAAAATAAGTAAAACCGTTCCTTTTATCTTTCTTAAGTCGTTATACCTAACTTCCCATAAAGCTAGTATAACTCTTAAGCTTTCTGTTTAAAGAATCAAGTATTACTCTTCTTTCAAAAATGATTTATAATTCTTTTGAAATACTTCCAGGTTCTTATTATTTAGACTCAAGTCAAGTAAAACCATGTTCAGTTTAACACACGTACGTCTATCGTACTATATATATACTTTAAAATATCATGCTCAAGAGGATAGGAAAAATCACATACCTCCTCGGCGAAATCCACCTGCCAAGTCGAATATGTCGCGCGCAGAGAATCAACCTATAATAGTCGAATCGTCTATCAATGTCTAGACTACTGCAGACTATTCTAAGCGAGAGTTCTCTATTCTACGAAAAATTGGGCAGCACTTCCTACCCGCCAAGCTACACAAGTCTCTGTAAATCTGATCCATGTAAATCTGATTCAATCTTCTTTATTATTCTTACGATGTGATTTGATTCAATTCTATACGTAATATCCTACATGTAATTACATTCAATTCTCTTCTTTTAATATCCTTCTATATAACTTTGTACTATTTCTATACTACTACGTATGTGATCTCGATACTATAGAAGGATAAGATTATTTACGTCGATAAGCCCAAAATAATCCAAGTTAAATGTCGATCCTGAGGAAGGTTTAGCTCTGTCTGAAAGCTCGATCCGCTCGAAGAAACCCTTAGAAGTTTCTAAACAACTTCTACTTAATACTATAAGTGATTTAGGCTAGGGTATTTTGGAAAAGTAAATACACTAGAAGGAAACTTTCTACCAAGAGAGGGGTATTCTCGTGAAGCCACTAGGCTAGAGGGGGAAGAGGGTTGGGACGAAAACACTACAAGGGAGAGGGAGGATTTTGAGACTTAGAGAATTGTGTTTGTGGATGAAGAAAACCTTCAAGTTAGGGGGGTATTTATAGGCCAACCAATGGCCAAGATGAAGGCAAGTGGAGGGCAAGTGGAGGGTGGGGATTCACCCAAGTGTCCTTATCCATCTACTACACAAAAATATCCTACCTAACCTTGACTAAGGCAAGGCCACAAAATCGTCCAAACTTGCCCATGTTGCCGTCCACTTGAGGGTGACAAGTGCCACCCTCTCGTTGGTCCAAAATATTTCATCTCTCGGAAAAATCCGCAAAAATAATAAATGACATAGCCGAAATTTTCCCTTCGCAAGTTTTGTAAAACGTTTCGTCGAAAAATGATTCTTTTAGTGGGTTGTGCACAAATTTCGTCCTATGCCTAACTTTAAGGCTCAAACTTTTGTACGTACGCCCTTACGTACATACTCTGGAAATACGGGGTATAAAAATAGTACTTTGGCTTGTTTAATTGAGAATTCTTCTATGTGTGCCTTGATAAGTACTTTGGCTTGTTTAATTGAGAATTATTCTATGTGTGCCTTGATAAGTACTTTGGCTTGTTTAATTGAGAATTATTCTATAAGTGCCTTGAGTTTATAAAATGAAAGTCTAAAGATTGTATGAACTTGCCTATGTGTGCTAGTGATAGCCTTTGAGTGCAAGTATTATGTTTTATTACGTTGCCGCGACTCTCGGTTGGAGGGTCGGCTGTCTTGTTGTAAGTTTACTTGGACGTACCGACGGTGATGTGGGATTCCACGGGTATGTTTCCATTATTTGTATTAATCCTTGGACATGCTTATACGATGTGGGATTCCGGGGCATGTGACCAGGAGGCGGGTTAGATTCCTGGATTTGTTTGTATTACCCCATGGTCATACTTATACGATGTGGGATTCCGGGGCATGCGACCACGTGGGATATTTTTATTCCATGGATTGGCCCTCCAAGAGATTTAGTGACGCAGGCTGGATATGGTAGTTAGCTTTCGTACTTGCCCTCGTCGATTGTTAGCGAAGTGAATCACAGTAGTTGGCTTCGTACTTGCCCCGTCGGTTCTATTACGATTTAGTACGTGAGGCTCGGTAGATAGCTTCGCACTTACCGGTCATATCTCGTGGCGACAGTGGATCAGTAGATAGCTTCGTACTTGCCCGTCGATTGTTAGCCAGTGGATCAGTAATTAGCTTCGTACTTGCCCGTCGGTTTATGATGCGGTAGATCGGTGGTTCGTTTTCCTACTCGGCCCGTACAGTTTTTAGGACACAGGTGGGACTTGGTGTTCATGTATGCTTATTGGTGTTATATTATATCATGGACTGCCGGCAGTGAGGAAGTTTCCACGGGCATGATTGATATTGTGGGCGTGTGACCGATAGTTATATTTGAGTAGTGACTTTGAGGGCATGCGTCCCTGACTTGATATGACTGTTTATGTATTGTGTACTGTAGTTCGGCTATCATACATGTCTCCTGTTTTGTATAGACTGTTATGATTTCATTACAGTATTTTCAGTTTCACATACTTGGTACATTCCCGTCTTGACCTCGCTTGAGGCTGCGTTCATCTGTGAGTTTAGGTGCCTTGATTTGGTGATCTGAGCGTAGGACCTGCTCGAGTTTTGGATAGCTCCGTCTGTTCGGGAGTTTATCTTTTGGTATAGATCCTTGATCTGAGCTTTTGTACAATTATGGAGTGCATGGGCCTTGTCGTCATATTTGATATAACTCTTGAAGTGCGTATTCATATGTGGGATTGGACTCATGTACAATGTAGTGTCTTTTTATTATGTATATTATATGGCAGCCTTGTCGGCTTTGCCCTTGTACGTATGTTGGGTTTGAAAAAAAAATAATGAGGTGTTATATAAATTCATGATTTACTTGTGTCGATGCAGTAGAAGGTGCGGGTAGGGCACGATCCACGCCGGGGTTGGGCGTGACAGTATGTCTAAGTTATCCTAAGTCCTTACCAAGTCTTATGGGGGATGTTGGTAAGGAGTGTTAGGAAGTTATGAAGTGTGAATAAAAGCTTTGTGCCTTGATTTATTTAAAGTAAGTAAGTTGATTTTATGTTTGAAAATGACTTGAATTATATGTGAAAAGGGGATTGATTTTAAAAGTGTAGATGACATGATTTTACAAGTATAAATAAATGGACTTTAAAGAATGTATGTTATGAAGTTTTAAGACTATGAACTTTGATTTTCTTTAAAGGATTATGAAACTTTATTTTTCAAGTTATGGGACTTGATTTCTAAAGTATAAGCGACATGATTTTAAAGAGTGTATGCTACGAGGTGTTAAGACTATAAGCCTTGATTTTATAAGTGGAAATGACTTAATTTCACAAAGTATGGCTTCTTAGTTTATTTCAAAAGTTAAGAAGATGGCTTCCAAAAGAGTATGTGACTTGAGCTTTAAAAAGAAAGGAGTTCTATGATTCTTTTTAAGTATGTATGTACGTAGTATTTTTGGGTCTAGTTTCCCTAAGTTGTAAGAATAAAAGTGTCTTAAGTTCTCTAAAATGAAAAGTTGTTATAATAGCTTTATGGGAAACTGTTATGACGACTTAAGAAGAAGTGAAAAAATGATTTAAAAATGTTATGTAAGGAAAATCACACCGAGCCTACAAATAGGCCGGATTATGTTATGAAATACACCGAGCCTACAAATAGGCTGGATTATGTTATGAGATACAGCGAGCCTACACATAGGCCGGATTACGCCCTATTACCCCGAGCCTACACATAGGCCGGTTCGTCATCGTGCAAGAGCTCCAGCGGGCGGATTATGCTACATGATTCCATAGTACAGAGCCCCGGGCGGGCGAATTATGCTACATGATTCCACGATACATCGAGCCCCGAGGCGGGCCGGATTATGCTATATGATTCCATAGTACACCGAGCCCCACAGGCGGGCCGGATTATGCTATATGATTCCACAGTACACCGTGTCCCGCAAATGGGCCGGATTATGACACATAATTCATCAGTACACCGTGTCTCGCAAATGGGCCGGATTACGTTATCACGTATGGATAATCAAAGTAAGCTCCCAAATAAGAAGTCCCTCCATAAAGGGCCGGATTATGTTATGTAAGATATGTAAGTTATGTGGAAAAACTTGATTAAATTCTTAAGTATGTATGTAAGAATATGATGTTAACTCTTATTGAAAGAAGGAAATGAACGATTAATATACTATTGATTTCAGGAGTTAAAATGGCACGGTAGGATCTGGTATTTCATTTTTATACTTGCCCCTGTCATTCTTTTATACAGTTATGATGTGGTTACTGTACCTTATTTACATTCCATACTGTATTTTTGTTATCTTGGCCGAGCTTGCGTTAAATGCCGCAGTGTTAGGTACACAGGTTGGTGATCCTTGCTCTTAGGATCTCTGTTCAGTTTCTGGGAAGAAGCTTCATTCACTCCGAAGGCTTACCTTTTGGGTACGGTTTCCCTGATGTTGTAGATTTATGTACATTCAGGGGTATGGTGGGGCCCTGTCCCACCACAGTTGTAATTCTTAGAGGTCTGTAGTCATATCTTGTGGGTCGGTTTGAAAAAAAAGAGGATGTAACTGCGGTTGTTAAAGTATATGTATATGTGTCCAGGGAGGTAGCCTTATCGGCTAACCTGTTGTTTAAATTCTTGTTGTTTTATTTTATAAGTTTCATGTATGTTCCGCTGATTATCTCTGATGTATACCTGTAAGGGTGCCCAGGTAGGGCACCAATTGTGGGCCCGGGGTCGGGTCGTGAAAGTTATATACGATTATTACTCCATGGACTAGCTCCCCATGAAGACATGTACCCGAGATGAATGATTCCACGGGCATGTTATATACGATTATTACCCCATGGATTAGTTCTCCATGAATTCATGTACCAGAGATGAGGGATTCCACGGGCATGAGGTATATATATATATATATATATATATATATATATATATATATATATATATATGTATATATATATATGTATATGCTGGCAGTGAGGTGGGATGCCAGGCACGTCACGTGGTTATATGTTACACGTAAGGCTTTAGCGATGATGAGGATTCCACGGCGGGAGATATATATATGTATTGTACATGTACGCAAGCGGTGAGTAGTATGCCACAGCGCGTCACGTGGTTATATTTTACACTTACGGTATCGGCGATGTGGGATTCCACGAACGCTTTGATAGTTGTGGGCTTGAGACCCTCTTGGATTGTGTGATGATATTTGAGGGCTTGTGTCCATAGCCACGTGTGACTATTGTTCATGTCTTTGAAATAGTCTATACAAGGTAAAGCCGACTTTCATTACTTTCACTTCGGCAAGGCCTGATGTCTTGTTATTTTGGTTATCATACGTGTCTCGGCTTTATTATAGTACATTATGATTTCATTCTGGTATTTTGATTTCACATACTTGGTACGTATTTCGTCTTGACCTCCTTCGGGGTTGCGTTCATCTGCGGGTTGAGGTACATAACTTGCGATCCTCATTCTTAGGATCCTGTTAATTGGTTGGAAAGCTCCATTATTTCAGAGGCTTTGCATTTTGGTACAGTTCCCTGAGGTTGTAGATTTATGTACATTCAGGGGTATGGCGGGGCCCTGTCCCATCAAAGTTGTTATGTCAAAAATTCTTAGAGGTCTGTAGTCATATCTTGTGGATTGGGTTGTGTAAAGAAAAAATGAAATGCGCTTTTGGGTTACGTATATATTTTGAAGGTGGCACTTATCGGCTAGCTTGTTATTTATTTTTGTTAAGTTTATGTATATTCTGATTATCTACGATGTATACGTAAGGGTGCCCGTAGGCACCGATCGCGAGCTTTGGGTCGTGTCGTGGCGGGTGACCCACAATAGGTCCTCAACCCGACCCAGCGTCATGCCAACTCTTACCCTTAGTGAATTAAATCTTATTGCGAGAAGGCCTTATATACCTAAGGTCTCGGCGGTTATCAATATTCTTAGGCTCGCGATTGCATCACGACCCGGCCGGGCGTGGTGGTGCCTACAGGCACCCTTTCGGTATACATCATAGAATAGCAGCGGAACATACATGACTGATAAAATACTTAAACATAAAATAACAACAGGCTAGCCGATACGGCCACCTTCCATAAACTATACGAATAAACAGTACATTTTTTTCTTTACAACCCAATCCACAATGTGACTCTGGACCTAAGAATAACAACTCTGGCGGGGCGGGCCGCCATACCACGAATGTACAACAACCGACAATACCAGGGATAAGCCTCGGAATAAAGGAGCTTCTCAGCGGTGACGGTGATCTAAGGCGAGGATCGACAACGTACTCCACTGCGACATGAACGCAGCCCAAGGAGGTCGATGCAACATGTACCAAATATGTGGCGAAAATGCGTAATGAAATCATAAGTCTATAATAAAGCGGAGACATGTATGATAACTCGATTAACGATTACGATTGCCTTACTAACAATGAGAGTAATCAAAGTATACTTACAACATAAAAATAGGAAGCTCGCTATCAAGCGGGACCACCGCGCGATGTATCGTTAAGCAATCCTACTCGCAGGACTATTTCACCCTCATAGTCGTGTGGACGCGTGAGGTATTCTCGCATAATTTGTACCGCGTGAGACTATTTCACCGCGTAAGCCCATAAGGACTCGCGTGAGGTATTCTGCGTCGTGGGTAGCAAATCCACGGGCAGGTGGTATAATGATCTTGGGGATTTACCCTCATTTATACTCTTACCACAAGGTGGTATAACGATCTTGGGGTTTACCCTCATTTATACTCTTACCACGGAGAAGGTGCTATAACGATCTTGGGGTTTACCCTCATTTATACTCTTACCCTATCTCGGCCAGGCCATCATACATAACATAAGCCCTACGGCTTATCATACATAACATAAGCACTTCTGACTTATCATCTGATAAATAAGCAAGTTAAGAAATCCCCCTAACTTCTTATTAGCCTTATTCATATACACTCTCATTTTAGTTTACTTAAGGCATTAACGTGTCATTATAAATCCGGGAGTTTAACCCAAAGTACTACGTACTTCTATTCTTTTAAAATGACTCATTTTCATATAAAACTTCAAGATACTAGTAAGTAGTATCAAGTCATAACTACATTTTAAGACAAGTCACAATACCTTTTAAGAAAAATACATTTTCGGGCTTCTAAATCAAGTGACTTCTTTCTTTTAAAACCGTAAGCAATTGATGTCTTTAAATAAATTTGCCTTTCATTATCAAGTCATATATCATACTTATATTACTTAGAGTAAACCACTCTTTTTAACTTTCCATAAAGTTATTATAACCAACTTCCCATAAAGCCGTTATACTAGCTTTATACATTAGCAACTTACATACTTCTTTATAACCAAGAGACTTAAACTTTCCAACAAAACAAGTATCAATAATACTTTCAACATACTTAAAGTCTCTTAACTATTGAAAACCAAGATATCCTTAATATTTAAACAAGTGAGTTAATTTTCTAACTCAATCAACTTGGACATTCTTAAAATAGGCCAAGGATATCAAATGGACTAGATTGTCAAAATCGTGTACGTCTACCGTACTATACATTTACAACTTATTCATGCTCAAGAGATAAGAAAGTTCCACATACCTCTTCGGTTTAATCCACTTGCTAAGTCGATCGCGTGCGTAGTATGTCAACCTATAATGACCATAATACGTCTATTAACCTCTAGCTTCAAACGTAGAATATTCCAAGTGCAAAGTCACTAAATTCTACGGAAAATTGGACAGCACTTCCTTTGTTTCTACATACTTTGCCACCTTTTTCAAGGCCGAATTCAATAACCAAACACGCCACATTTAAGGCCCAACAAAGTAGTTAACAATAGGGGATTACACGCTTAATCAAGACATGTAAAATTCCGCCCCACAATATATAACAAACTAGTCTAAACTCTGATGTCAATTCGTGATTAGGGCAACAATACCAATTCTTCTTCCAATTTCTTTTCAATCCGAGTTGTTTAGTATAACACGTTATAAGGCCGCAATTTATTATAACAACTATGATCTTCAAGTAGACAACATGCGACGATTCTAATTATCGACCAAATTGTATTTCAATTTCAAATGGCTAAACATGTCATTTTCGGATTTGAGCTTCCAAATTTCCATAACACTTATCAAACTTCATAACACATATCACATGATCATTTCTAACTTATAATAATATGGAATCTTCAATTACAAAAGTAAGATGAAGGTTATACCTCATTTAGCCCAAATATGATCCAAGATTACAAGTCGATCCTTAGCAACTTTAGCTCCTCCTTTCGACGTTCCAATCCACTCCAAGTAACCCTTAGAAGCTTATGAAGAACTTATCTTCAAGTTCCAACTTCAAAGTTGAAGAACTCCTTAACTTTCCGCCTTGCGACTAATACGAAAACACCATTTTTCCGGGATCTTTCTATTGAGATACACTTACAATACCCTTAGGAACCTTGGTTTAAAGTGTGGAGCTTATTGGACAACAAACGAAACTTTTTGCTCTCTTGAACCCTCCAAACCCGAGAGCTCATTTCTTGTGCACACAAGTTTTGCAAATTTTCCTCTAAGTGTGGAGCTCATCCTTGCTACTAGTATACTATATAACATAACTAAGGGCCAAGATCTATACACTTGAAAGGCTAGGATGAAGGATTTTTAAATATCAAGTCAAGTGGGCTTGTTGACTTGGTCAACAATGTCAAGCTTAGGTCTTTGCAAGACTTGATCATCCTAACATTGGTCAAATGACCACTTTAACCATGTATTTTCGTCCAAGACCAATTAAGGGGGGTGACACGTGTCGGCCTCCCGTTAAATCATAATATTTAGTTTCAGACAAATTCCAAAATTAGATAAATTTTTACTCGTCTCAAATCTTAACATTTTTAGTTCTTACATACGTTCTTATAAACATATCACGGAATTTAGGGGTGTAACATTCTTCCCGGCAGAAACATTCGTCCCCGAATGTTCTTTTGGGAGTCAAACCTATAGATAGCCACATAGTCTCCTTACAACCCCTACATACCAATAATGCCACACGTGGCCACATAACAATGCTCATACAAAAATGTCAAGATGAACCCCATGTGTCAACGTCGGTTATCTGCATAAAGCTTCTGCTGACTCTAAGCTTACTAATAATCTTTCCCGGATAAGCTCGCGCTTATCCACGGCCGTGAATCAAGTGCGGACCAAATAAGCGAACCTCGCCTATGTCGAACCATCCAGCCGGCGATCTACACTTTCTACATACAAGGCCTCATGCGGGGCCATCGAATCTTGGAAGGGTATACATTATCGTGCGTAACACAACAAGAGGCAATTAACCCTCGGCTATTTAAATCAAGAACACGTGCGCGTCCTATCGCCGAGTGCTGGATAGTGCGCCTTGCCTTTCCGTCGATGCGAGGGTGTAATGCAACAACGAGACTCACTGTCCCTAAAACCATACGAAAAAACCTCGGAAGTTATACATGTCGAGCTCGTTTATCGACATCATAGCAGTAGGAACCGTGCGATCTCACAATCTCTCTGCTATAAAAGCTAGCATGAACCTCGATCGAGCAAGTGGTCCTTAGGAAGAACACGGTGGTTTCGTCGACCTATTTACCATGACCCCGAGTCGCACTTCTCTGATGCGATGCCACCTGTAACAAGATCCGTTTTAATTACCTCTCGTATCTAAGTCGAGGTCTAAATGCTGCGATAGCCCACTGGGCTTACGGTGTTCAACCGTGACTGCTCTGCGATTCGGATATTAAGCAATAACTGCGCTCGTCCCTCTTGAGGCTACCTTACCAATACATACATGCGAGGTCACTACCTGACATAGTCGACCCGAACAATTAGAGCGATAAGCGCTGCGTGCCTCCTAAGACTGGCGACTAGTCTGCGATCGGGCACACGCAATTTATCCTCATCTCACAGCACCTCATCCGGTGTTACTCAAACAGGCTCTTATCTTCTCGGAGAGCCGTATCTCGATACCGTATCATAACTGGATCCTCATACGGTCGCCTCTTTACCTCCTCAACGACAGAAGACTCGGCAACCTCTCGGATCCAAACTTCATTCACCTTGGAAACAAATAATCGAACCCCCTTGGCTCGGTAGCTGATGAATTCCACGGACCACGTCCTGTCTATCTGGTTGCCCATCTGGCAGACTACTCATAAATCCACGACTAAGAGCATCTGTAACCGTCTCGGCTTTCCCCGGGTGCTATAGGATATCGATAACACAATCCTTGAATAACTCTAACCACCGTCGCTGTCGCAAATTCTCGCCAATGCGAAGATATCGGAGGCTTTTGTAGTCTGCACGTATTCACATGAAGTCTACATATCGTCATGCCCCGAATCTTCAAGGCATGATTTAGCGCCGGTATAAATCGTGAGTGGCGTAATTTCCTTTCTGCTTCGCTAACTCAGGGAAAACATAGGCCTATCTTTATCGGGTTGCGTCGACAACTTAAACACCAGACGTGTTATCATAATAACCTAACCCTCTAGTCTTTCGGAGGAGTTAGAGCGTAGTCGAGTCGACTTATCTTCGATAGCGGAAACCTTTCTCATTCTTGAAAAATATATTCGGGTGTCCTTAATCTCAATTATGGTTCCTGTTTCCTTTTCTCTGTTGCAACCAAACTTGGTCATTAACTTAGATTTGATTCTTTTGCTTGCCTCCTGGCTAAGACTTCTGTCGATCACAATTTAGGGGAAGGTTTCTTGATCTCGTCAGTAGTAACGATGCTACCACCTTTCCTCGAGGTGTTATCGCGACCAGCGGGCGTGTTGGTGCCTTACCGGGCACCCTAGTGACATAACATCGAGTAATCGGAACATAAAATACATACATGAAACAAGTGAAGTACAAACGGCAGTGATCGAGAAAACTTGTCTTACGGAATATATACATAACAACTTTTACAAATGAGCAGTTTAATCCTTTTTACAAACCACGCCACAGCGATTACTGGACCTCTAAGAAATGATCGACAACAATGGCGGGACGGGGCCGTCGTACCACGAATGTAGCACCTACAACAGGGGACTATACGAAGATAAGCCTCGGAGAAGCGGAGCTTCCCAGCTGACTGTGACCCTAAGGCGAGGATCGTCGGTGGTGTACCTTTACTGCGGCATGACGCGGCCCGAAGGAAGTCGATTACAGTGCAGTATGTGAAACTAAAAATCGTAAATGAAATCATAGTAGTCTATAAGCGGGAGACATGTATGATAACCAAACTACGATTCCTGATAAATAGCGATCGTGTCAAGTCGGGACTCGCGCCTCAGTCGTCACTCAAATATAACAATGGGTCTCACGCCCACAACATCAATCATGCGTGGAATACCTTCCTCACCGCTGGCGATTTATGATATAAAAGCACCAGAACACACATGAACACGAGTCCCACGTGCCATAATAAAACCGCACGAGGAGTAAATGCGAAGGCATGGCGAGCTACTGCGCCAGCAGTACCAACAAGGTCGTGAAGCGTATCATAAGATCTGTCTAGACCGTCACATGATCAAAGCGGCCACTTGCGCGATATCTAATGTGCGCGTCTAGCCCTGGAACTTCCCGCGACTCGCGTAGGCCAACCTCGTAGGCGCGCGTGAGGTATAACCACGTCGAGGGTAGCTACTCCGGCGTCGTCTGGGACTCGCGATCGCGTAGCGCGTAGACCGCGTGACCATAAAGGCGCGCACTAACACGGAACTCCGTAGTTCGCGTGGATCCTGGACCCGTGAGGTATTCTCGAATCATGGTCCCGGACCGCTGAGTCTACCCGCGTCGGATGGCAACCTCGGACCAAGTCGAGGTGAGTGGTACAATACCAACATAACGGTGATAATCAACACACTTTAAGCGCGATCGAGGAAAACCCCTTTACACTAACATCACGAGATACTAACACACGTAGCATCCTAGCATGTTTACTTATCAATCAACAAGAGTATTACAAGGCTATCACAAACCAACACAATCGGGTTATACACACGAGGTACTCTACTATATGTCAACAAGTTCGGGTTTTTATCCCCAAAGTACTTCATACATTAACTCTTTAAAAGATCGTTACTTTCACAAAGTCACCTGATACGTAGTATATGAAAATAGAGTGATTATCTTATTAAAGTAAATCAATTACTTCTCCTGGTAATATCAAGTAGCAACATTCTTTTGCAATGTTCAAGTTTGCCTAATTTACAAAGTTCAAGTTTGCCTAATTTCCATTGTTCAAGTTTCTCATTTTAGAAAGGTTTAGTAGTTCATAGTCTTATTCATTTTATAATATAATTCTCCTTTAAACAATCTGAGAAACCTAAGCCTTATATGTGAGTAGGTTATTCTTTTTTATTACAATCTTATTACGGCAGCCATGATCTAGGAAATATCATTTTGTCTCATCTTAGCTTACATGCGGATGGAGGTTTCTCTGGTTTTATTAATACTTAATTAGTCAAAACATTTCCTTTTATTAACGCTTGTGATGGTTTGTCGATACACATTCGATTTAGAAATCGGTAAAACATTCTTAAGCCGTTATACCTAACTTCCCGTAAAGCTAGTATAACTCTTAAGTTTTCAACAACAGTATTACTTCTTCTTTCAAAATGATTCAAAAATCTTTTGAAATACTTCAAGTTCTTTATTAACACATAACAAGCGATTATAGTTCACATCGATTACCTTTTAAAACCACAAAGTATTTTCTTACCTACGTAAAGTGTTATAACCAACTTCCCATAAAGCCATTATAACACTTTATGTTTTAAAACAATCAAACCACGATTAACACGTATGCGTCACCAAGTACTACATAGTTCACACATATCATGCTAGAAGAGATAGGAAGAGGTTCACATACCTCGCGGCGAGTATCGACAATAAGCAAAATGCTCCAAGTACTACAACGCTAGCCCTTTCCACTCTCGAGTAGAATACGCTACTCTTAGTACTTTCACCTAAAAAGGTCACAAGCGTCTATTAACTTCAAAACACAAGGTCGTTTCTACAGAAAATTGGCGACCTCCACGCAACAGCGTAAATCTCCTCCTCTATCGAGGCGGCCACCAAGCCAACCAGGGGGTTTTACACGTCTAACGGGCGTGTACAATTCTACTCGAATCTTACACAAGTCTCTGCAATCTGATCTATGTAAATACGATGCGATTCTTTTCTTTATTCTTGGGCTTAAGTCAAAAGACATTGCGCGTACTAAGCTTAGTTCTATATATAGTATACTTGACTATATATTCTAATAACATGTAATTTCCAATTACAAAAGAGGGACAAGATAATTACCTCGATAAGCCCATAATTATCAAGTATAAATGTCGATCCTTAGCAGCTTAGCTCCTACTCGGTGCTCGACCAGCTCCAAACAACCCTTAGAAGTTCTAACCAACTTCTACTTAATTACTTCAAACAACAATGAAGATTTCCTTAGGGTTTCAGTTTGAGACAAAAAGGACATACGGTAGTATTTAAGACTCTACGTATAGAGGTTTCTTTGGAATACTACAAGGTATACGGCTAAGGTAATTTGGGTATAGTAATACTTTTGAGTATTTCTACCAAGAGAGGGGTATTATACGAAAGAAACTAGGCTAGGGGTACCCCACCACACTACTAGGAGGGGAGGGGTTCTCGGCGGCGCCACTAGGCAAGGGGAGGGACGTCTCCGGCGAGGCCTGCGAAGGGGAGGGGAAGGCTCTCAAGACTTAGGCATTTTGGATGAAGAAGTCTTCAACCTTAGAGGTATTTATAGGCCAAGCAAAGGCCAACCAATGGCGAAGATCTAGCCAAGTGCTATGCAAGTGTAGGGCGAGATATGCCCAAGTGCCCGCAGTCCTACTCGCCCAAAACCCTCGCGAATATCTTGCCCGACCTTATCTCCCGATCGTCCCATGCGCCCGCGCCCGCTGATGAGAGGGTGCGAAGTGCGCCTCTCGTTGGTCCAAAATGTTAGTCTCTCGGAAAAATCCATAAAAATACTAAATGACATAGCGGAATTTTCCTCGCATGAGTTATGTAAAGCGTTTGTCGAAGACGACTCTAGCAGTGTTGTGCACAAATGTCATTCGGCGAAGCCACCTAGGCGGGGTGACACGTGTCACCCTCCTATTGGCCCAAAATAAAACATCTTAGAAAATATCCTGATGGCCAAAATCTAGAAAACAAAGTGGGCCCACAAAGCCAGTAAATTTCTCAGTGGGCCCAGCGTGACCATTCAGAAAATAAAATTCCATAATTCTCTAATATTCCGGAAGTCGAATACCAAATGGGAATCAATTCCCGTTAACGAACCATTTTCCTTAAAGCGGGAAACTTTTAGAAAAAAATCACCTCTTTCTTACTTTCCAATCTTTATGTAGTATTCTCGTACGTACGTCCTCGCATACATACACTGGAACTACGGGGTATAACATTCTTCCCCCCTTAGAAACATTCGTCCCGAATGTTCCTTCTAAGTCTCCAAACATACAAGCGTCGATATAGTCTCTACTACTATACTTACGAGAACGATCACGCCACGCGGCGTGAAATACTGCGAAAAAACTTACATCCAAGTCCACGAGGAAACACCTCTAACATCACAGCTCCTGCAGGGTCTAAAGTATACTCATAGCACCTCGTGCGGCCTTACAACCTTTACGATATATCAACAACTGCGAGTACAGCGGTCACGAAAAAACACGACGGCTGCCCCGTCGGCCCGACTACTGGTTGAACGCATCCACGAACTCGTACGCTGGTTAACCAAACATGGGCCTAACACCCTCAAGACCCTACCTCAAGGCGGGACCACCACAAACAGACCCCACCACCATACAGGCCGCGGGTTGACCATGCGTGGCCTCAACCCAACCCGGCAGCGCCAAAAACTCTAGCTCCGTCAGGAAAACTCGCTAATCACGCTACGAAAACCTAGCGGTCTTCTTAGCTCAACTACCCTCTTTCATTCCATACTATTTAGGGACCTATCCCAAACATAGCTCCCGTGCACAATGCACTCCGATAAGGATCAAACATAACAATGCATCATCGTTACGAGATGGCCTTACCTCTAACGTCTTGGCGTATAACTTTCTAAGGCTCGCGCCTACATCCCCAAATCTTACTTGGTTAACTAACCAAGATTTCTAATCACAATTTAACACACTGCTATCAGAACATAGCACTTATGATATACCCATCTTATCACACATACTGATCTCTAGAGGGTTGAGGATATACCTGTAACTACTGTTTCACTCTAATCATAGGCACGCCTGCAGGCGCATGCGTATGAAAGCGATGAACCACCAGCGATCCGGTGGTGAGTCGTAACATCCGTGCTACCCTTGGTGGACGGTTCCTCGCAAAATGGCCTGCTGTCGCAAAATAACAAGCTCCTGGCACCACGACACTCGAAATGCGGTCTACCACATCGACCACGCGAGGTAGGGTGACCGCATCTGCCAACACCCACTTCCTGAAACACGAACCTGGAGCCACGACTGCTCCGAATACTCGAATGTTGTGGAGGACCACTCTGCCTGGTGGAGGTACAAAACTAGTATCTTCTTGGCGGTCCGCCTCGAAAGTCACAAAGGACCTGTTGTTACGCCTCTTACGCGATCGTGGTCGTTCAGTCGACCTCTCCGTGCCTCGCATCGGTCATGAGCTGCGTGCGGGCAATGTCCATGCGGTGAAGAGCTACTCACGAACATGCCTCGACATGTAATCATCGAGCCTGTAACATATCGGTGCACTCGATCCTCCATACTAGCTACCAGCGCTGGGGCGTCTGCGGGCGATGAGTCGAACTCACATTATACTCTCGACCGTCGCCCGCTCTGTCTAAGCATCAAAAATCTGCCGGCCCGTGCCTCCTAAATGCGGAGGCAAGAAGTGAGTGAGAAAGCCCGAAAACTCATCCCATCTTTGGAGGTGCATGCTCTCCCGAAAGCTCGTGAATCAAACCAATCATTGCGGTATCACGCGGCCGATGCGAACAAAGGTCACGAACTCGGTCTCGAAGCCTTGATCACCCGCGTGATCCATGTAGCTGCCGGATGAACTCCTGCGGATCATCCTCGAGCCTCGACCCGTAAAACTACGCGGGCTCTGACTCGAGAAAGTCCGTAGCCTCAAACTATACGCTCGGGGTGAACGGCGGTGCTCTTGGGCCCAGGCTGGAACTGCGTCGGCCTATCCTCATATCGGCCACGACCACGGCGGCAAGCCGGGCCATCTCGCTTGTAACCCGTCTCCTGCGCCTGTGGCGGTGTGGAGGCTCAGTGCTGCGGTCTCGGCGGCCATTCTGCGGCTCTAACCTCTTTGAAGTGGCGGCGTCACAAAACCCGCCGTGCGAAACACAACCTCAGTGCTGATGCGGGCTGCGCTGCGTACTCTCTGTATCTCGCTAGCGGTTCCTCGGTGTCTTGCCGCGAGGCTCACGTTGTTTTACACGGAGGCATAATGGTAAGGGAAAGAAATCGTTAGAGGTCGACTTATCACACAACTCTAAGGCACGATCTCGGAATGAGAAGAATGGAAACCAACACTAAATATCCTATAGCCTCACGATTATTGGTGTGGTGCACAACACGTCGATAATCAAGACTGCTGGATACGATGCGTAGACACTTTCAGGATTAAGCGCTCGATACCACTTTTGTCACGACGGCCCGTGGTGGTGCCTTACCGGGCACCTGGTGATACAACATCGAGTGTCGTGAACATAAAATACATCATGAAACAAGTGAAGTACAAAGCGTGATGCGAGAAAACTTGCCTTACGGCGTATATACATAACAACTTTTACAAATGAGCAGTTTAATCCTTTTTACAAACCACGCCTGGCGATTACTCTGGACCTAAGAAATGATACGACAACAATGGCGGGGCGGGGCCGTCGTACCACGAATATAGCACCTACAATGACGGGGACTATGCGAATAAGCCTCGGAGAAGCGGAGCTTCCCAAAAGTGACTGTGACCCTAAGGCGAGGATCATCGGTGGTGTACCTTTACTGCGGCATGAGCGCCCCAAGGAGGTCGAGACAACAGTGCAGAGTATGTGAAACTAAAAATCGTAAATGAAATCATAGTAGTCTATAAAGCGGAAGACATGTATGATAACCAAACTATAGTTCACAATAAATAGCGATCATGTCAAGTCGGGGACTCGCGCCTCAGTCGTCACTCAAATATAACAATGGGTCTCACGCCCAGCATCAATCATGCAGTGGAATACCTTCCGCCAGCTGGCGGTTTATGATATAAAAGCACCAAGGAACACCATGAACACGGTCCCACTGTGCCATAATAAAACCGTCTGGGGTAAGTCACGAAGGCATGGCGACTACTAACGCCAGCGTACCAACAAGGTCGTAGGCGTATCATAAGATCTGTCAGGCATTACATGATCAAAGCTGGCCACTTGCCCGCAGCTTGCCCACCAATGAGAGGGTGCCAAGTGCCGTCCTCTCGTTGGTCCAAAATGTTCCGTCTCTCGGAAAAATCCGCAAAAATACTAAATGACATAGCCGGAATTTTCCCCTTGCAAGTTATGTAAAACGTTTCGTCGAAGGCGACTCTAGCAGTGTTGTGCACAAATGTCATTCGGCCGAGCCACCTGGCGGGGTGACACGTGTCACCCTCCTATTGGCCCAAAATAAAACATCTTAGAAAATATCCACAATGGCCAAAATCTAGAAAACAAAGTGGGCCACAAAGCAGTAAATTTCTCCGTGGGCCCAGTGACCATTCAGAAAATAAAATTCCATAATTCTCTAATATTCGGGAAGTCAGAATACCAAATGGGAATCAATTCCCGTTAACGAACCTTTTCCTTCACAAAACCGGAAACTTTTAGAAAAAAATCACCTCTTTCTTCCTTTCCAATCTTTACTGCGTATTCTCAAATGCGCGTCCTCGCATACATACCCTGGAACTACGGGGTATAACATGTTCTTACTGCCCATTATTTACTAATGGTCTTACACTAGTCTGGGGTCATCATATCTCGTGCAACTTTCATAACCATAGTCGTATTCTCTTTTATCATTACGGCGTATCCTTACCTTAGGCTTATTATTAGCAAAAGTATTTCTATCTTGATTCATAATAAATGCAGTTTCATACATGCGTACAACTGCATTTATATCTTTATGATACTTCATCGACCAATTAAATGCGTCGTTCTTAATTACTGACACGACACTTTTCCCGCGATTATCTACAAGCTGTAACCTATGGCATGGCGATACGAAGACCTTACGGTCGTATCCTGCGTCTAATAACATGGGTACACGCAACCCCACAATCGTAAAGCGTCCTTTTCGTGGGAAGAGAACTTATCTCCTTTCTTAAACTTTCCTTGGAGTCATGACCAATCGAGGTCTCTTGCGGTCCAGTAATTATCTAATCATCACGCACCGCCTTTAAGTTCGTGTAAATTTTCAAAACCTACCAAAGTTGCCCTCAGCTTTCCGCCGGCAGCACTCGTACTTATTTTATTCTTGCCTTGCACATTTTCCTGAAATTATCCGAAAGGTCGTGGCCCTGACCGCCACACCAAACCAACTCTAAGTACCTCCAAGGGCACTTAGCATAAATTCCTTCAAATTCAATTATTACTTACTTGTTGCGTCAATTTACCTCACATGAACTAGTCACACAGACTTAAAAAGAAAAACAATGATGCCAAAGAAGGAAGGATAATTCACTGGTTACTACCACTTCTCTTCCTTTACACTAGATAATCGAACACGGAAAAGCGAATCGAGCGATCTCTCTGCGATCAGCGTTGGCATAACAAGAGGCCATATCGTGTACTCATAATGACCTCGATATGCGTCATAACGACTCTTCTAGGTCTGCTGGGGTCCAACGGTTGTATCGTTATCGGCAATTATCTACCCTCGGCTACCACCCAACACTCGTGGGTGTAGTCGCCTCGAAAGGTCTCGTGGATTCGGGCTTTATTTCTTTACACTTGGTTGCTCTCTTTTCAGCGGTCGTACTCTTTCGTACTTCCAAACTTATACTAGCATCGTCATAAATTCCATACTAATTTTGGCCTCCACTCTTTGGAGTTACTAATTTAAACAATATAAGGCCCATTCGGATCTCGCGACACAGTTAGGTGGAACACGTCCACGAACGTAAAATGATTAACTAAACTTGGGCCTTGCACCTCGTGACCACACGTGGCGGGACTACTTCCAACTGATCCCATTTCATTTCAAGCTATGGGCGACCCTTAATAGGTCCCCAACCCGACTCGGCGTCGTATTTAACTCTTTTCCTTAGTGCATCTTAACTTTTTACTACCCGAGAAGGCCTTATATACCTAAGGTCTCGGTGGTTATCACATTCTTAGGCTCGCAATTTCCATGCTCCATGCCTACCTTATCAGTCCCCCCGTAAATGGGTACAAAACTTATCGTAATACCATAATCGTGTTGTTGTTACACCCCGTATTTACAGGAAATGTTTTAAGAACGTACGTAAGAACTCACAAGTGTTGAGAATTGAGACTTGTAAAAATTTATCGGAATTATGAAATTGTCGGAAAACGTAATATTGTGACGAATGGGAGGGCGACACGTGTCACCCCCCTTATTGTTGCCTTGGACGAAAATGTCATGGCCAAAATGGTCATTGACCATAGTCTTAGGATGACAAGTCTTGCAAGTTGTGAGCTTGAGAGTTTTGACTAAGTCAAAGGGTCCACAAAGTCTTGATATTTAATAAGAGCTCATCCAAGCCACCCATTTGGTTACATCTTGACCCTCCATTGTGCTATATAATACTACTAGTAGCAAGACATAGTCCAACAAAAATAGGTACCCCCTCCCCAGGATTGATGATTTGATTGACCAGTTGCAGGGTGCGAGGTGTTTCTCCAAGATAGACCTGCGGTAAGGTTATCATCAGGTGCGAGTTCGAGAGGCAGATATCCCAAAGACTGCATTCAGGACCCGGTATGGGCACTATAAGTTCAGGGTTATGTCTTTCGGTTTGACCAACGCTCCAGCGGTATTTATGGATTTGATGAACCGGGTGTTCAAGCCATTTTTGGATACATTTGTGATAGTATTCATTGATGACATCCTGGTTTATTCGCGAATGAGCGGAGCATGCGGATCGCTTGAGGCCCATGCCAGGGTCCTCGGGCCGTGATTGTCGCCAAGTTCTCCAAGTGTGAGTTTTGGTTGGCCTCGGTGGCATTCTGGGCATATTATTGGGGTGATGGTGTTGGTGAATCGACAAAGATTGAGGCGATCAAGTCTTGGTGAGACCTACTACTCGGGCCAAAGTGCGCGATTTCTTAGGGGCGAGTTATTATCGTAGGTTCGTGGGCGGTTGCTTGATTTGACCGTTGACTAGGGTGACTCGAAAGCAACCAAGTTCCAGTGGGCGAGGCTTGCGAGAAGGGTTTCGATTCTTTGAAGGAAAGGTTGACTACAACTCAGTTCTTACTCTTCACGAGGGTTAGGCAGATGCGTGATCTATTGTGATGTCTCGGGTATCGGGCTGGGTGTGTTTTGATGCGACGACAAGGTTATAGCCTATGCTTCGGCGATTCTGAAGCATGAGAGAATTACCCTACCGCGACTTAGAGTTGGCGCGATTATTCATGCCTTGAAGATTTGGAGACATTATTTGTATGGGGTTCATGTGGATATTTATACGGACCACAAGAGCCTCCATTATATATTCGAGCAGAGGAGTGAACACTTGCTGAGATGGTGGTTAGAGTTCTTTGAAAGATTATGATGTTGATATTCTATACCATCAGGAAAGCCAGCGTAGTTCTTGATGCCTTAGTCGTAGATCGATGGGAGCACTGTCGGAGAATGCGGCGGAGAGGCGGGACATGGTCGTCGAATCTACCACTAGCGAGCCTTGGGGTTCGATTGATCGTCTGAAGCGATAGTGAAGTGCGGGTTCGTGAGGTTGCGAGTCTTCCATCGTTGATGAGGTGAAGCGGCGGTTTGAGGACCCGAGTTGGTGCGATGTCGAGATGCAGATCTTGGGAGGAGAAGAGTCTATTGAGTAGCGCTTGATGGGTGCTAAGATTTGAGGGCGATTGTGTGTTCCGATGTGGGACTTCGGTAGATTTTGGGGAGGCGCGCGGTGCTCGTTATTCGATTCATTCGGTCGACCAAGATGTACCATGACCTCGGATGTTTGTATTGGTGGGATGGCACGAAGAGGGGCGTGGCGGTTTTGTTGCCTGATGTCTAATTGCAGCGAGTCAGTCGAGCACGAGGCCCGATGGATTGTGCGGGCTATTGAGATTCCGACTTGGAAGTGGGAGGTGATCAACATGGACTTTATTCTGGGGTTACCTCGTACTCGGAGGAAATGCGGCTCCATTTGGGTTATTATTGTGGTGGCGAAATCAACCCATTTCCTTCCGATCAAGGCAGCGTTTTGGTGAGGACTATGCGGATTGTACATCGAGAGATTGTGAAATTGCGCGGTGTCTAGTGTCGATTATATCGATAGGGAGCCGGTTCACGGCTAACCGGAGGTCTTTCGAAGGGATTAGGGACAGGTGAGTCTCGGTACAATATTTCATCCTCAGTTGGCGGCGGCGAGCGTACTATCCGGACACGAGGATATAGTGCGAGCTGCGTGATTGATTCGGGGTGTTGGAAGGATCATTTGCCTCTTGTGGAGTTTGCTTATAACAACAACTACCATTCCGATACGGATGGCGCCATACGAGGCTTTATATGGCGGAAATGTAGATCGGCGATTGGTTGGTTCGGCGTGGCGAGGTGCGATTAGTTGGCGGACTTGGTTCGTGAGGTGGATAAGGTGAAGATTATCCAGGAGATACTGTTAGCAGCTCAGAGTCGGCAGAAGTCATATGCGGATAATAGGCGTCGGCATTTGGAGTTTGGTGTAGCGATTGGGTCTTCTTGAAGGTGTCACCCATGAAGGGTGTGATGAGATTCGATGAAGAAACTCAGCCCAAGGTACATTGGGCCCTACCAGATCGTCCGTCGAGTAGGCAAGGTTGCCTATGAGTTGGATCTGCCATCAGAGTTAGAGGCGGTACATCCGGTCTTCCATGTTTCTATGTTTCGGAAGTGTATCAGAGATCCAGCGAGAGTTTTCCCTGCTAGTGAGGTCGGTGTGGAGGGTTATCGTATGAGGAGATTCCCATAGCGATACTCGATCGCCAGGTCAGGCGACTGCGGACCAAGGATGTGGCTTCCGTCAAAGTCTTGTGGAGGAATGATAACCGGGAGGAGATGACTTAGGAAGCGGAGAAGGACATGTTGAGGAAGTATCCTCACTTATTCCCTATACCTTCAGGTAATTCATTTCCCCTTACTTGTCAAGTTTTAATTGGAGTATTTCTTTTGCTTAAATGTTATTATGTGGCCATGTGTGGCATTTTTGGTATGTCGGGGGTGTGAAAGGAAACTATGTCGCTAATTATAAGATTGACTCCGAAAGAACATTCGGGGATGAATGTTTCTAAGGGGGGAAGAATGTTACACCCCGTATTTACAGGACATGTTTTAAGAACGTACGTAAGAACTCACAAGTGTTGAGAATTGAGACTTGTAAAAATTTATCGGAATTATGAAATTGTCGGAAAACGTAATATTGTGACGAATGGGAGGGCGACACGTGTCACCCCCCTTATTGTTGCCTTGGACGAAAATGTCATGGCCAAAATGGTCATTGACCATAGTCTTAGGATGACAAGTCTTGCAAGTTGTGAGCTTGAGAGTTTTGACTAAGTCAAAGGGTCCACAAAGTCTTGATATTTAATAAGAGCTCATCCAAGCCACCCATTTGGTTACATCTTGACCCTCCATTGTGCTATATAATACTACTAGTAGCAAGACATAGTCCAACACTTAGAAAAAATTTCAAGATTTTCAAGAACTCAAATGGGTGCTCTCGGGTTCAAGGCACTTTGAAAAGATTTTTTTTTGTTTCTTGTCCATTAAGCTCCACACTTTAAAACAAGGTTCATGAGTGTATTGTAAGTGTATCTCAATAGAAAAATCTCAGAAAAAGGTAACTTTCGTATTAGTCGCAAGGTGAAAACCTAGTTGCTTTCTAGGTTTTGTTTGGAAGTTTGAAGGAAATTTGTTGGTATTGTTGTCACGACCCGAACCCGGGCCCGTGACTGGTGCCTTACCCCGGGCACCCTAGTGATACAACATCAGAGAAAATCAGCGGAAATAAAAACATGAACATGAATTTAGAGACAAAATAAATAAACAGGCCAACCAAAACAGTTGCCTTCATCATATATATACATAAATACCCGAATAGTTATCCTTTTTACAAACCACCTGCCACGATTACTCTGGACCTCTAAGAATTTATACAACAACTATGGCGGACGGGGCCGCCATACCACGAATGTACAAGAACCTCTGGACTGGGTAACATACCAGATAAGCCTCGAAGGAGCGGAGCTTCGAGCTGAAATGAGATCCTAGCGGGGATCGACAGCCGATGTACTCTACTGCGGCATGAACGCGGCCCCGAAGGAGGTCGATGCAAGTACCAAGTATGTGGCGTAAAAATCATGCTTGAAATCATAATAGTCTATAAAGCGGGAGCGGTATGATAACCAAACTACGATACATACACATGCCGATTATATCAATTCGGGTCTCGCGCCACAACATCAATCCACGCGTGAGTACCTTCCTCCGGCGATGCATGATATGATAACAACAAGAGAGCAATCCAAATGGGAGCATGCGTGCGCTACGCGTCGTGTCGATATGTCTAAAGGGAACAAATAAGACAACATTCCAAATGGAAGCATGCGTGCGCTACGCATCGTGTCGATGAGTCGAGAGGAAACAATAAGACGGCATTCCAAATGGAAGCATACGTGCGCTACGCATCGTGTCGATATGTCGAAAGGGAAACAATAAGACAACATTCCAAATGGAAGCATACGTGCGCTACGCATCGTGTCGATGTCGAAGGAAACAATAAGACAGCATTCCAAATGGAAGCATGCGTGCGCTACGTCGTGTCGATATGTCGAAGGAAACGATAAGCAACAAGGCGGTAATCAAAGTGGATGCATACGTGCGCTACGCATCGTGTCGGTATGTCCAAAGTGATTTAACAAAGTAACACTATCAGCGAGGCGCGCAGTGGAATTTATCGTCGGCTGCCGGTCCGTCAGTAAGTACTCAACAAGTCAGCCGATCCTCCATCGAGAGGCGGTAGTATAGAAACACAATTCTTGCACAACAAAGGCTATCACAACAAGCATAGGCAAGTTTCACAACAACAAGCATAGGCAAGTTTCACAACAACAAGCATAGGCGGGTTTCACTTGAACTCAAAGTACTTTCATTTTTATGCCAAGGTCGGTTTTAACCCTAAAGTACTACAGCGTTAAATTCCTTTTAAGAGATTCATTCTTTGTATAAAAGTCACGATACAGTAGTATAAAATAGAGTGACTTACATCTTTTAAGTAAACCAAAACAACTTCCATACTTTCTTTTAAGTCAAGTTACCACGTTAAAACCAATGATAAAACCTTTCTTTTGTTTTCATAAGGTCGTTATAACCAACTTCCCATAAAGCCGTTATAACACCTTATGCTTTAAACCATTTTAAGACAACCTGATGCCTTTCTTTTCCCTAAGGTTCGGTTGCCTAATTTTAATTACGCAAGTCTCTTTTTGAAAAGTTTCATAGTTCAATGTCTTAATCTCTTTTTAAAACAATTGAGTAACATATGCCTGGCGAGTAGGTTATTCTTGTTCATAATCAATCTTATTAAGCGGCCATGATCTAGAAAATGTAATATCATTTTGTCTCATCTTAGCTTCATGCGGATGGAGGTTTCTCTGGTTTTAATAATACTTAATTATTCAATACATTTTCCTTTATTAGCAGCTGCGGTGGTTTGTCGATACGTTACGATTTCGAAATCGGTAAAACATTATTCCTTCCACAAAACCAAGTACTCATTACTCACGAATGAGGTTTCACACAAACATCCATATTAAGTCAAGTCTCTTAACTTCTAAACCATTAAACCATTCTTTTATCTCTCTTAGGCGTTACACCTAACTTCTCATAAAGTGGTATAACTTTTATGTTTTCAAACCAAGTATACACTTCTTTCAAAAAGGTTTCTTAATCTCTTAGAATACTTGAGTTCTTTTACAACAAGTCGGTTATAAGTCAAATCGGTTATCTTTTAAAACCACAAAGCATTTCTCATTTACATAAAGTTGTTATAACACTTTATGTTTAAAGCAATCAAATACATTTAACACGTATGCGTCTACCGTACTACATAGTTATACACATATCATGCTAGAGCAGATAGGAAGAGGTTCACGTACCTCGCGGCAGTATCGACTAATAGCAAAGCGTTCCAAGTACCCCAAATGCGCTACACTCTCGTCAGCGGATCCTCCACACGTAGTACTACAACCTATAGAGGCCACAGCGCTATTAATATCTTTTAGATCGGCGTAGAATATTCTACAGAAAATTCGGCGACCTCCCACACATGGCAAAATCTCTCCTCTATCGAGGCCGCTACCAAGCCAACCGGGGGTTAACATGTCTAACGGACGTGTACAATTCTACTACACGGTAATGCTACACAAGTCTCATGTCTGATCTATGTAATTCTGATTCGTTCTCTTCTTTAAATTGGGCTTAAGTCGCAAGACATTGCTGTAAGTATTATTCGAGCTTAAGTCAAAAGACATTGCCGCACAATTATAATGTTCAGTTCTATATATAGTATAGTTGAACTATATATTTCTACAACATTTAATTTCGATTTACAATAGAAGGTCAAGAGTGTTTACCTCGATAAGCCCAAAATTATCAGAGTTTAAATGTCGATCTGAGCAAGGTTTAGCTCTACTCAGTGCGCTTGACCCGCTCCAACCAACCCTTAGAAGTTCTAACCAACTTCTACTTATAACTTCAACTACGGGTGAAGATTTACTTAGGGTTTCATTTTTGTAGTGAGGAAGTATAATAGTATTTTACGGGCTTTTGTACAAGTGTAACTTTGAGAATACTACAAGGTATTTGGGCGAAGGTATTTGGACATAACAACAATACTAGGAGAGTATTTCTATACCACAACAAGGGTATTTATCACGAGACAACTAGGCTAGGGGGTATGTACCCGCGCCAAGCCTCTGAGGAGGGGGTGGGTTTCGGCCAAGGGGGCTTCAAGAGGGGTGTGTGGTGGCCGAGATCCAAAGAGGGAGAGGGAGGGTTTGATACTAAGAAAGATTGCTCAATTTTTGGATGAAGAAAGTTCATCACTTAGATGGGTATTTTTATGTCAAGTGAAGGCCAACCAATGGCCAAGATGAAGACAAGTGCATAGCAAGTGTAAGGCCAAGATTAAGCCATGTGCTACCTTATCCATCTACCCAAAATATCCTACCTAACCCTTGACCACATTTTTTAGCACAAAACGTGCAAGACTTAGCCAAATGTCGACCTCTTCCAATGTGAGGGTGACATGTCACCCTCCGTTGGTCCAAAATGTTCGTCTCTCGGAAAAATCAAAAATTATTAATGACATGGCGAATTTTCCCTTGAGATAATGGGAAGCGTTTAGTCGAAAAACGACTCCTCGGGTGTTGTGTACAAATTTCGAAACTAGCCAACTTTAAGGCTCAAATTGTATCGTCGCCCTCACGTACATACTGCAAATACGAGGGTATAACATTTTCCCCTCCTTAGAAACATTCGTCGAATGTTCCTTCTCGAACAGATAACGAAGTTCTTCAACAAGTTGCCAACGCCACGCGTACGAAATATCACGCGTTCTCTTCCTTCCTTACTGTCGTGCCGCTTCGGACACTTGAACTCTTCTAGTATCGTACCACGCTTGATCGTCAGTTCCCAATACTTTGGAGTCGCGACCTCGAACTTGGTCATCTTACTAGCTTCGATCTCCGCAAGGCCATTCCGGCCTTCACGATCCGCCTGCGGTCGAACATATCCACGAACTCATCGATGGTTATCTAATCATGGGCCTAGCACCCTCGTGACCCTACCACTGGCGGGACCACCCGAGCTGACCCACTTTGAAACCGGCCGCGGTTTGGCCCTCAACATGGCTGAACCCGACCCACTACGCGTCAAGCTCTTGTTCCGATCCGGAACAATCTTACCTATACAGTCATGAAAGCTACCACTTCCATTACACACTGCCGGGATTTTATCACACAAAGCGTTCTAGGCATAAAAATGCACTCGACGAGGATCACTTGCAAAATCTGGTACTCAAGGCGGCCTTACATCTAAGGTCTCAGTTGTAATATTCTAAGGTTCATCATTTTCTCACCCTCAAGCCTACCCTTCTCAACCGGGTTCTACATCACGTTTTAGCACAACGCTATCGAACATAACACTAAACACATCATCACATCATCAATACATACAAAACTCTAGAGGTAAGGATATACGAAAATAGGCGATCGGAGGACCGCTAAGCGGGAACTTCCACGCGACCTCTGTGGCCGCCGTGTATGAACATCTGCTGACTATGGGAGGTGAAGAACCATAGCGATCCGTAGTGCATGCTATCTACCAGCGCTACCCACAGTCGGACAATTTCTCCCAAAATGGCCTGCTTGTCGCATGTAAAACAAACTCCGGACTAGCACGACCTCGCGTGGAGTCTACCACGATCACAACGAGGTAGGGTGGCTTGGGTGCTAACACCTCTTCTCTCGAAAATCTGAACCCTTGGAGCCACGACACGCTCGAATACTGCAGGTGCTCTGAAGATTGTAGAGGACCACTCTGTACTAGCGGAGGCGCATAACTAGTCTGCTGTTGAGGCGGTCTGCCTCGAAAATCACCAAAGGACCTGCTGTTACGGCCTCTTGGCGACCTTGGTTATTAGTCGATTTCTCCGCCTCACCTCCAGTGCATAAGCTGCATGTGGGCAATGTCCATGCTGGTGAAGAGCTACGCCGAACAACTCTCGCTAGGTAATCATCGAGCCACGTAACATGTCGGTGCACTCGATCCTCCATACTAGCTACTAATGCGGGACGTCTGGGCGATGAGTCGAACTCCACATTGTACTCCCGAGCCGTGCGCTGTTACGCCTGACCCCAAAAATCGCCGGCGAGCCCTCCTCATACGTGGAGGCAAGAAATGTGCAAGAAAGGCCTCGAGAACTCGTCCCGTAAAGGCGGAAGTGCATGCTCTCCCGACGGCTCCACGAATCAAACGATCATTGCGGTATCACGCAGCCGATGCGAACCTAGGACCACTGACTCGGTCTCCGATGCCTTGATCACTCTCATGATCCGCTGTAACTGCCGGATGAACTCCTGCGGATGATCCTCAGGCCTCGACCCGTAAAACTCTGGCGGGTTACACCGAGAAAATCCGTAATCTCAAATGCGCTTTCGGGGTGAACTACGGGTGCTCTGGATGGAGGCTGCGTCCGGCTTATCCTCAAGTGCGCCACGACCACGGCCGTTAACGGGCCATCTCTTGTAACCCGTCTCATACGCCTGTGCCAGGGTGGAGGCTCGAGTCTTGTGGTCTCTGTAGAGGCTGCCGCTCTACTCGTATCTTCCTTCGCTGCTTGCCGCCACGGGCGGGTTGCCTGCGCGGAGGCATAGCGGTAAAGGAAAGGAATACGTCGAGAGGTTGAACTCATCACACAACTCTAAGGCACGATCTCGGAATGAGAAGAATGAAACCAATCCTAAATGTCCTATAGCCTCACGATTATAGATGTGGTGCCTGACACACCGATAATCAAGACTCTACTAGACACGGTGCAGTAGACACTTTCAGAGGACTAAGCGCTCGATACCACTTTTGTCACGACCGAACCGGGCGTGGTAGTGCCTTACCGGGCACCTAGTGATACAACATCGAGAAAATCAGCGGAAATAAAAACATGAACATGAATTTAGAGACAAAATAAATAAGCAGCCAACCAAAGCAGTTGCCTTCGTCATATATATACATAAATACGACGATTATCCTTTTACAAACCACCTTGCCTACACGGCTGCACCTAAGAATTTATACAATAACTATGACGACGGGGCCCCGCCATACCCACGAATGTACAAGAACCTCTGACTGAGGGTAACATGCAGCAGATAAGCCTCAAGGAGCGGAGCTTCCCAAGGCGAAATGAGATCCTAAGCGCGGGATCGACAGCCGATGTACTCTACTGCGGCGTGAGCGGCCGAAGGAGGTCGATCAACAGTACCAAGTATGTGAAGCGTAAAATCATGGCGAAATCATAATAGTCTATAAAGCGGGAGGCGGTATGATAACCAAACTACGATGCATACACATGATTATATCAATTCGGGTCTCACGCCACAATATCAATCACGCGCGAGTACCTTCCTCATCGCCGGCGATCATGATATGATAATAACAAGAGAGCAATCAAATGGGAGCATACCGTGCGCTACGATCGTGTGATGTCTAAAGGGAACAAATAAGACAACATTCCAAATGGAAGCATACGAAGTACGCATCGTGTCGATGAGGTCGGAGGAAACAATAAGACGACATTCCAAATGGAAGCATACGTGCGCTACGCATCGTGTCGGTATGTCAAAGGGAAACAATAAGACAATGATTCCAAATGGAAGCATACCCGCGCTACGTCGTGTCGATGTCGAGGAAACAATAAGACGGCATTCCAAATGGAAGCATACCCGTGCGCTACGTCGTGTCGGTATGTCAAAGGGAAACAATAAGCAACAAGCGGTAATCAAAGTGGATGCATACGTGCGCTACGATCGTGTCGGTATGTCCAAAGTGATTTAACAAAAGTAACACTATCAGCGAAGCGTGCGATGGAATTTATCCGTCAACGCCAGGTCACGTCCAAGTAAGTACTCAACAAGTCAACCGATCCTCCATCGAGAGCGGTAGTATAGAAACACAATTCTTGCACAACAAAGGCTATCACGACAAGCATAGGCAAGTTTCACAACAACAAGCATAGGCAAGTTTCACAACAACAAGCATGGCGGGTTTCACCACAACTCAAAGTACTTTCATTTTTATGCCAAGGTCAGGTTTTAACCCTAAAGTACTCTGTAGCGTTAAATTCCTTTTAAGAGATTCATTCTTTGTATAAAAGTCACCCGATACGTAGTATAAAATAGAGTGACTTACATCTTTTAAGTAAACCAAAACAACTTCCATACTTTCTTTTAAGTCAAGTTACCACGTTAAAACCAATGATAAAACCTTTCTTTTGTTTTCATAAGGTCGTTATAACCAACTTCCCATAAAGCCGTTATAACACCTTATGCTTTAAACCATTTTAAGACAACACAATGCCTTTCTTTTCCCTAAGGTTCGGTTGCCTAATTTTAATTACGCAAGTCTCTTTTGAAAAGTTTCATAGTTCAATGTCTTAATCTCTTTTAAAACAATTGAGTAACATATGCTTAAAGTAGTAGGTTATTCTTGTTCATAATCAATCTTATTAAGCAGCCGTGATCTAGAAAATGTAATATCATTTTGTCTCATCTTAGCTTCACATGCGGATGGAGGTTTCTCTTGGTTTTAATAATAATTAATTATTCAATACATTTTCCTTTATTAACGCTGCAGTGGTTTGTCGATACACATTCTGATTTCCGAAATCAGTAAAACATTATTCCTTCCACAAAACCAAGTACTAATTACTCACGAATGAGGTTTCACACAAACATCCATATTAAGTCAAGTCTCTTAACTTCTAAACAATTAAACCATTCTTTTTATCTCTCTTAAGGCGTTACACCTAACTTCTCATAAAGTGGTATAACTTTTATGTTTTCAAACCAAGTATACACTTCTTTCAAAAGGTTTCTTAATCTCTTAGAATACTTGAGTTCTTTTACAACAAGTCGGTTATAAGTCAAATCATTATCTTTTAAAACCACAAAGCATTTCTCATTTACATAAAGTTGTTATAACACTTTATGTTTAAAGGCAATCAAATACATTTAACACGTATGCGTCTACGTACTACATAGTTATACACATATCATGCTAGACGGATAGGAAGAGGTTCACATACCTGCGACAGTATCGACTAATAGCAAAGCGCTCCAAGTACCCCAAACCGTCACACTCTCGGTCAGCGGATCACTCCACACGTAGTACTCTGACCTATAGAGGCCACAGCGCCTATTAATATCTTTTAGATCGGCGTAGAATATTCTACAGAAAATTCGGCGACACCTCCCCCACAACAGCGTAAATCTCTCTCTATCAGTAGGCTACCAAGCCAACCGGGGTTAACATGTCTAACAGGGCGTGTACAATTCTACTACAGAATGCTACACAAGTCTATGTCTGATCTATGTAATTCTGATTGATTCTCTTCTTTAAATTGAGCTTAAGTCGCAAGACATCGCCGTAAGTATTAATCGGCTTAAGTCAAAAGACATTGCCGACAATTATAATGTTCAGTTCTATATATAGTATACTTCAACTATATATTTCTACAATATGTAATTTCGAATTACAATAAGGTCAAGAGTGTTTACCTCGATAAGCCCAAAATTATCCGAGTTTAAATGTCGATCTGAGCAAGGTTTAGCTCTACTCAGTGCTTGACGACCGCTCCAACCAAACCTTAGAAGTTCTAACCAACTTCACTTATAACTTCAACTACGGGTGAAGATTTACTAAGGGTTTCATTTTGTGGTGAGGAAGTATAATAGTATTTTACGGGCTTTTGTACAAGTGTAACTTTGAGAATACTACAAGGTATTTGGGCAGTATTGGGACATAACAACAATACTAGGAGAGTATTTCTATACCACAACAAGGGGTATTTATACGAGACAACTAGGCTAGGGGGGGGGTATGTACCCCACGGCCAAGCCTCTAAAAGGGGGAGGGGGGGGGTTTCGGCCAAGGGGCCTTCAAGAGGAGGGGTGTGTGGTGGGCGAGATCACGAGAGGAGAGAGGAGGGTTTGAGACTTAGAAAGATTGCTCAATTTTTGGATGAAGAAAGTTCATCACTTAGAGGGGTATTTATAGGTCAAGTGAAGGCCAACCAATGGCCAAGATGAAGACAGGTGCATAGCAAGTGTCAGGCCAAGAGTCAGCCGTGTGCGACCTTATCCATCTACCCAACATATCCAACCTAACCCTTCACCACATGTTTCTAGCACAAAAAAACGTGCAAGACGTAGCCAAATGCCGTCCAACCTCTTCCAATGTGAGGTGACACATGTCACCCTCCGTTGGTCCAAAATGTTCGTCTCTCGGAAAAATCCATAAAAATTATTAATGACATAGCGGAATTTTCCCTTAGCTGTGGAAACGTTTCAATAAAAACGACTCCTCTCGGGTGTTGTGTACAAATTTCGAAACTAGCCAACTTTAAGGCTCAAATTGTATACGTACGCCCTCACGTACATACTCTGGAAATACGGGGTATAACAATTGTTCTAAGGGTCTCAAGTAGCGGATTGAAGTGTCTTGAAGAGGCTCTAAGTTGCTAAGGAGCGACTTCGGATTTGGAGTTGGATTAAGATTCGTTGAGGTATAATCTTATCTCTTAATAGTGTTACAAGATTATATATATATTGTTTGTTGTTAGCTGTTACACCCCGTAGTTCCAGGGTATGTATATGAGGACGTACGTACGAGAATACGACATTAAAATTGGAAAGGAAGAAAGATGTGATTTTTCGACGGAAAAGTTTCCGGATTTTGTGAAGAAAAAGGTTCGTTAATGGGAATTGGATTCCCAGATTTGGTATTCGGACTTTTTAGAATATTTGAGAATTATGGAATTTTATTTCCGAAATTGGTCATGTGGGGCCCACGGGAGAATTTACGGTTTTGTGGGCCCAGCTTTATTTTGGATTTTTGGCATTACGGATATTTTGGAAGATGAGATATTTTGGACGAGTAGGGCGACACGTGTCACCCCAGTGGCCATGTTGGCGAATGGTTGGTGGACAAGTGTTTGGACGTTTTGGTGGACAAGTGGCAAGCCACTTGTCCCATTTTTGTGGTGGACACGTGTCTCATTGTTGTGGTTGACACTTGGTTGGAAGACTCCAGTCCTACATGGACCAAATCCTCACCATACACTTGTTTTGATCCTAGCCAGTGATTTCTCTATAAATACCCCCCCTTGTTGCAAGACTTTATTCATCCCTCACTTGAAATATTTTTCCAAGGCAAAAATTCCCCCTCCCTCCCTTTGTGGTTCTCGTCCAACACCCCCCCCCCTCGTGTGAAAGAATTTCTTCAAGTATTGTTATAATCCCATATACCTTATCCAAAAATCCCTTGTAGTATTCCAAAGTTATCTTTATACTAAGAGCCCGAAAATACTACTTTATTCCTTAGTCGCAAAATAAAACCCTAGAAAAATCTTCATAAGCTTAGATGAAGTGTTAAGAGAAGTTGTTTAGAAACTTCTAAGGGTTGCTTGGAGCGGGTTGGAACGTAAGGAATTGGAGCTAAACGTTGCTCAGAATCGACTTATAAAACTTGGATAATTTTGGGCTTATCGAGGTAATGATCTTTATCCCCCTATTGTAATTGGAAATTACATGTTGTAGTAATGTATAGTTGAGTATACTATATATAGAATGAATATTGATAATAATTGAACTGTATTTACATTGGACTGTATTTACAGTAGACTTGACTTATAAATGACTTATAACAACTTTATGTAGGTAAAGAAATGGTCTGTGGTTTTTAAAAGATAAGAGACTTGACTTATAAATGACTTGATGTGAAATATTAAGGACTTGGTTTGTGTTAAAAAGTTGTGAAACCGCATTTATGAGAAATGGGTAATTGCGTTTTAAAAAGGAATACGTTATATTGATTTCGGAAATGAGAATAAGTATCGAACAAACCACTGCAGCGTTAATAAAGGAAAATGTATTGAATAATTAATTATATTAAAACCAGTAGAAATCTCCATCTGCATAGAAGCTAAGATAAGACAAAATTGTATTACATTTCCTAGATCATGGCTGCTTTAATAAGATCATTAATAACAAGTATTGATTTTCTTAAATTCCTGATGAGGACTTGATTTCTAAAAGAAAAGAGACTTGAGAATTTGAAGTGTTTTGGTTTAAAAGAAAGGCATGGTTTTGTCTTAAATTGGTTTAAAACATAAAGTGTTATAATAGATTTATGGGAAGTTAGTTATAACGACTTTATGAAAACAAAAGGATGGTTTTATTATTTTGATTTAGAATTGTAACTTGACTTTAAAGGGAGAAGTGATTTGGTTTAAAAAGAAAGTATGGAAATTGTTTTGGTTTACTTAAAAAGATAGTTACTCTATTTTGATACTACGGGTATCGTGTGACCTTTGTAAAAGAAATGGATCTTTTTGAAAGAATTTATATACGTAGTACCTTGGGGTTAAAATCCGGATTTGTTGTAATAAAATGAAAGTCTATGAGTATGTTGAACTTTCCTATTCTTGTGGTGATAGCATTTGTTGTGCAAGTGTTGTATTTCTGTGCTACCACGTCTCTCGTTGGAGGGCCGGCTATCTGGTTGATTGATGGACATACTGACACGATGGGTGGCCCACGTGTATGCTTCCACTATATCGATCCTTTTGGACATACTGACACGATGGGTTGTTATACCTCGTATTTCCAGAGTATGTACGTGAGGACGTACGTAGAAAAATTTGATACTTGAAGTAGACTTGGCCGAAATATTTTTGTGCACAACACCCGATTAGAATCGTTTTTCGACGAAACGTTTTACACAGCTTGCGAAGGGAAAATTCCGGCTATGTCATTTAGTATTTTTGCGGATTTTTCCGAGAGACGAAACATTTTGGACCAACGGGAGGGTGACATGTGTCACCCTCATGTTGGACGTCTTTTGGGGCGGCAACTTGCACGATTTTCAAGTCAAGTGGGTAAGATATTTTTGTAGATATTTGTGAGGGTTTTAAGGAGTAGGGACTAGGGGGCACTTGGGCACATCTTGGCCCTCCACTTGCCCCCCACTTGGCTAGATCATGGCCCTTGATTTCCCTATAAATACCCCTCCCCCTTTGAAGACTTCTTCATCCTAAAATCTTTCTAAGTCTTGAAAGCTCTCTCTCCCCCCCCGCCCTTAGTGTAGTGTTCTCGTCCAAGAACACACCCCTCCCCCTTTGTGAGGCCTTGTGGCCGAGAGTTCCCCCCCTCCCTAGTAAAGGCCCTGGCCGAGAGTGTACACACCCCTTGTGGTGTTGTCTCGTATAAATACCCCTCTTGGTAGAAATACTCTACAAGTATTGTTACTATGCCCAAAATACCTTAGCCTTATACCTTGTAGTATTCCAAAAGTTACCTCTATCGTATAGTCAGGAATACTACCTTATGTCCTTTTTGGTCTCAAACCGAAACCCTAAGGAAAATCTCCATAGTTGGTTGAAGTATTTAGAAGAAGTTGCGTAGAACTTCTAAAGGTTGTTTGGAGCGGGTTGGAGCACCCGGAGTAGGAGCTAAACGTTTCTCAGGATCGACATTATAACTTGGATAATTTTGGGCTTACCGAGGTAAATAATCCTAACCTTCTATTGTAATTGGAAATTACATACTGTAGTTGTATAAATGAATATAAGATTCATAGAAGAGATTTGAACTGTAATAGAAGGATATTACAGAAAAGACTTGAACTGAAATCACATCAGAAGAATAATCTACAGAGTAGTATAGTCATTGGTAGACTAATATAACCTTTATAGGTTGAATGTGCTGCGAGTAGCGTATTCTACTCGGAGGGTGGAAAAGGCTAGCCGGACTACGATGCTGGAGCGTTTTGCTAATAGTCGATAATCGTCGCGAGGTATGTGATTCTTCCTATCCTCTTGAGCATGATATTTTAAAGAATATATATAGTACGGTAGACGTACGTGTGTTAACTGAATAATAATTACGGCAATGTCTTTTGACTTAAGCCTGAATAATCTTGAAGTATTTCAAAAGAATACTTAACCATTTTTAACAGAAGAGTAATACTTGGTTTTAAAAGCTTAAGAGTTATACTAGCTTTATGGGAAGTTAGGTAAAACGGCTTAAGAAAGATAAAAAGAAGGGTTTATTGACTTTAAGAAGATTAAGAGACTTAATCTTAAAAAGATAAGAGACTTGACTTGGTTAATTAATATGAGTTTTGTTAAAAAGTGTGAAACCTCATTCGTGAGAAATGAGTACTTAGTTTTTAAAGGAATAATGTTTCTTGATTTGAAATCGAATAAGTATCGAACAAACCACGGCGCTAATAAAGGGAAATGTTTTGACTAATAAAGTATTATTAAAACCAGTAGAAACTTCCATCTGCATAAAAGCTAAGATGAGACAAAATGATATTACATTTCCTAGATCATGGCTGCTGTAATAAGATTGTTATGAACAAGAATAAACTACTCACACATAAGGTATATGTTTCTCAAATTGTTTTAAAGGATTAAAACTATGAACTACTGAAACCTTTCGAAAATGAGAAACTTGAGTAATTGAAATTAGGCAAACTTGAACGTTTGGAAAATAATGTTGTACTTGATTTTACAAAGAGAAGTGTTTTGATTTACTTCAAAAGATAATCACTCTATTTTTATATACTACGGGTATTGTGTGACTTTTGTGAAAGTAACGTATCTTTTAAAGAGTTAATGTATGAAGTACTTTGGGGATAAAAACCCGATCTTGTTAATCATATAGTAGAAAGTACCTTGTGTGAATAATTTGATTGTGTTGGTTTGTGATAGCCTTGTAATACTTCTTGTTGATTTGATAAGGAAACATGCTAGGATACTACGTGTGTTAGTATCTTGTGATGTTTGTGTAAAGGGGTTTCCCTTGTTGTGCTTATGTTGTCTAACGGTAAGCCGTTATGCTAGTATTACATCACTCACCTCTTGACATATTTCCGGGGGTTAAGCGCCTCCGTCTGGGGTAGACTCGGTGATGCAGGACCATGATTCGAGAATACCTCATGCGGGTCCTGGGGACCTATGCGGAGCTACGAGAGTTTCAGGTTAGTGTGCGACCTTTATGGTCATGCGGTCTATGTGGCCATGCGGACTGCGAGTCCAGGACGATGCCGGGGAGTAGCTACCCTCGATGCGAGGAATACCTCATGCGGGCCATTGGAGTGGCCTATGCGGAGCTGCGGGAAGTTCCAGGGCTAGACGCGCACATTAGATACTGCGGGTGAGTGGCCAGCTTTGATCATGTATTGCAGACAGATCTCATAATCTGATTTATGACCTTGTTTATCTGTGGGTTTTAGTAGTCGGCTATGCCTTCGTACTTACCGTGCGGTTTTATGATGACACGGTGGGACACGGTGTTCATGTATTCCTTGGTGCTTTTATATCATAGAATGCGGCATGTGAAGGTATTCCAGGCGTGATTGATGTTGTGGGCGTGAGACCCGTTGTTATATTTGAGTGATAGCGTTGAGGAGTGAGTCACAACTTGACATATTGCTTATTTATTGTGAGCGTAGTTTGGTTATCATACATGTCTCTGCTTTATATAGACTACTATGATTTCATTTCTGATATTTTGATTTCACATACTTGGTACTTGTTATCTTGACCTCCTTGGGGCTGCGTTCATGCCGCGGTAGAGGTACACCGATCGTTGATCCTAGCTCTCGAGTCACGATTCGGCGTTGGGAAGCTCCGTTTCTCGGAGGCTTATCGATGGTATAGTCCCTGTCGTAGTAGGTGCTTACATTCGGGGTATGGCGGGGCCTGTCCGCCATTGTTGTCATGTCACTCTTAGAGTGCGTAGAAATCTTGTAGGCGGAAGCGTAAAGGGATGTAATCATTCTAGTTGATATTTATATATGCCGCAAGGCAACTTTCTCAGATTATTATTTCATACTTCATGTTATTTCATGTTATTGTTTTATATTCCGCTGATTACTCTGATGTTGTATCACTAGGGTGCCCGGGGTAAGGCACCAGTCACGGGCCCGGGTTCGGGTCGTGACATGGGTGGCCCACGGGTATGCTTCCATTAGGAGTGTTATCTTGTTATTTGCTTTGGACATACTGACACGATGGGTGGCCCACGAGTATGCTTCCATTATGATTGTTATCTTGTTATTTCCTTTTGGACATACTGACACGATGGGTGGCCCACGGGTATGCTTCCATTAGGAGTGTTATCTTGTTATTTGCTTTGGACATCACGACACGATGGGTGGCCCGAGTATCTTCCATTATGATTGTTATCTTGTTATTTCCTTTTGGACATACCGACCACGATGGGTGGCCCACGTGTATGCTTCCATTATGAGTGTTATCTTGTTATTTGCTTTGGACATACTGACACGATGGGTGGCCAGTATGCTTCCATTATGATTGTTATCTTGTTATTTCCTTTTGGACATACCGACACGATGGGTGGCCGGGTATGCTTCCATTAGGAGTGTTATCTTGTTATTTGCTTTGGACATACCGACGATGGGTGGCGCGAGTATCTTTCATTATGATTGTTATCTTGTTATTTCCTTTGGACATCACGACACGATGGGTGGCCCAAGTATGCTTCCATTAGGATGGTTCCATGGACATGCTTATACGAGGTAAGATGCGCGACGTCGGCCGTTGTCTGAGTTAAATTCGGGTTATATTTGAGTGATGACTTTACTGGCGTGAGTCACGACTTGACATATCGCTACATATGTGTGTATCGTAGTTTGGTTATCATATATGTCTCTGTTTTATATAGACTATTATGATTTCATTTCTTGTATTTTGATTTCACATACTTGGTACTGTTGTCTTGACCTCCTTGGGGCTGCGTTAAATGCCGCGGTGAAGGTACGCGATTGTTGATCCTCGCTCATGGATCACGATTCAGCGTTTTGGGAAGCTCGTTTCTCGGAGGCTTATCTTTTGGTATGATTCCTGAGATTGTAGGTACTTGTACATTCGGGGTATGGCGGGCCTGTCGTCATAGTTGTTATAAAAATTCTTAAGTGCAGTAATCTTGTTGTGGCGGGGTTTGTAAAGGATGTAGCTGTTCAAGTTTTTATTTATATATCTGAGAAAGGTAACCGTTTTGGTTGCTTTGTTTTCTTATTTCACTTGTTTATCTTTTATGAGTTTTTATTTCCGTGATTTTCTCGATGTTGTATCACTAGGGTGCGGGGTAAGGCACGATCGCGGCCCGAGTCGGTCGTGACATTAGCTTTACATGTTGCTAGCATGAAGTTTATATGTTGAAGTCTTATAAGTATTATGGATTGATTGTAGCCTTAAAATCTGAAATGTAAATTAAGCCAGGTGAAGTTGGATTACAAATTGGTCGTTTAGTAGAATCGTCGCATGTTACTTACTTGAAGATTATAGTAGTATAATCGATTGCGACGTGATATCATGTTATGCTAACAACTTGGATTGAAATGGAAATTGGATAAGAATTGGTATTGTTGCATCTCAATGTGGCCGAAATTGGACTAGTAGTTTGTGTTAGTTTGATATCGTTTGTGGGGCGGAATTTTACACGTCTAGTAGGCGTGTAATCCCCTATTGTTAATTGCATTGTTTGGGCCTTAAATGTGGCGTGTTTGGTTATTGAATTCGGCCTTGAAAAAAGGTGGCAAAGTGAGTAGAAACAAAGGAGGTGCTGTCCAATTTTCCGTAGAATTTAGAGACTTTACACTTATAATATTCTACGTTTGAAGTAAGGCGTTAATAGACGTATTGTGGATATTATAGGTTGACATACTACGGGCGGGACATTGTACTTGGCAAGTGTTTTAACCCGAGGAGGTATGTAGAACTTTCCTATCTTTTGAGCATGACTAGTTGTACGTATATAGTGCGGTAGGCGTCTGAAGACCTTGATATCCTTTACTAGTTTTATGAATAGCCAAGTCGGGTGAGTTAGGAGATTAACTCACTTCTTTGAAAATATTAAGGATGTCTTAAGTTCTATTAAAGTTAAGGGACTTGAAGAGTTTTAAAGTATGTGATACTTGTTTCGTTTTAAACGTATAAGTCCCTTGGATAGGAAATTGTACTTGACTAAGGTATAAAGTGAATATAACGACTTTATGGGAAGTTGGTTATATTAGCTTTATGGAAAGATAAATGACTTGATTTAATGAAAGGCAATTTGATTTTTAAGGCATCAATTGCCTAAGGTTTTATAAGAAAATGAGTCACTTGATTTAGAAACCTAACTTTAATTCAAAAGGTATTGTGACTTGCCTTGAAACGTAATTTCTACTTGATACTATGGTTAATAGTATCTTGGAAGTTTTATACTAAAAAGAGTCATTTGTTTTAAAGAGTAGAAGTATGTAGTACTTGGGTTAAATTCCCGGATTTTTATAAAAGATATGCTAGTGCCTTAAGTAAACTAAAATGAGAGTGTTTATGAATACGTGTCACGACCAAGACATCGGTGCCTACTGGGCACCTGTTGAGTATACATCGAGAATAGCGTGAACACACATGAAACTTATAAAATAAAAAAATAACGACATATTAAACCACGGGTTAGCGATATGGCTACCTTCTGACACATATACATATACATAACAACAACGATTACATCCCTTTCTTTTTTACAAACCGACTCACAACATGTGACTCTGCACCTAAGAATTACAAGCTGCGGCGGGACGGGGCCTGCCATACCCCTGAATGTACATAAGTCTACCACATCAGGGAAACCGTACCAAAAGACAAGCCTCCGGAGTGAAAGGGGCTTCTTTCCAAAGACTGGACAGAGATCCTAAGAGCAAGGATCACCAACCTGTGTACCTATCACCTGCGGGCATGAACGGCCCGGGAAGTCGATAACAACAGTACGAATATGGAGCAGAAATAAATGCAATAACCAAATCATATCTGTATAAAGAATGTCCTTTTAACTCACGAAACCAATCATATATTAACTGTTCTTTCCTTCTTTCGATAAGATTTAACAACATATTCTTACATACTTACTTAAGAGTTTAATCCAGCCTTTTTCACATAACACATATCTTACTTAACATGTCCGGCGCGCTGGGCTCGGTGTCTTGTGGAATCATATAACATAATCCGCCGCTTTGTGGGGCTCGAGTCTTGTGGAATCATATAACATAATCCGCCGCTGTAGGGCTCGGTGTCTTGTGGAATCATATAACATAATCCGGCCGCTGTGGGGCTCGGTGTCTTGTGGAATCATATAACATAATCCGGCCACTTTGTGGGGCTCGGTGTCTTGTGGAATCATATAACATAATCCGGCCCGCTGTGGGGCTCGGTGTAAGATAGCGTAACGGCCTATGTGAAGGCTCGGGGTAATATGGCGTGTCCGGCCATGTGTAGGCTCGGTGTATCTCATAACGTGTCCGCCTATTTGTAGGCTCGGTGTATTTCATAACGTGTCAGGCCTATTTGTAGGCTCGGTGTATTTCATTATCACGACCGATTAGGGCGTGGTAGTGCCTACCGGGCACCCTAGTGATACAACATCGAGTGTCGGCGGAATATAAAGCGATACAAGACATATTATGAAATATGAAACAATAATGAGAAAAACTTGCCTTCGGCGTATATAAAAATGACAACTTTTTCAACATGACAGTTTAATCCTTTTACAACCACCGCCACAGCGATTACGGACCTCTACGAAAGATATGACAACAACGACGGACGGGGCCGTCATACCCTGAATGTAGCACCTACGACAACAGGGGACTATACGAAGATAAGCCTCGGAGAAGCGGAGCTTCCCAAAAAATCGTGACCCTAAGGCGAGGATCAACGGGCGGTGTACCTTTACTGCGGCATGAGCGCAGCCCCGAGGTCGATGCAGTACAGTATGTGAAACTGAAAATAAATCGTAAATGAAATCATAGTAGTCATATAAAGCGGAGACATGTATGATAACCAAACTACGATTTACAACAAGCGATCATGTCAAGTCGGGACTCGCGCCTCAAGTCATCACTCAAGTATAACAAGGGGTCTCGGGCCCACAACATCAATCATGCGTGGAATACCTTCCTCACCGGCGGTCTATGATATAAAAGCACCAAGGAACACACGTGAACACGGGTCCACGCGTGTCATAATAAAGCTGCGGGGTAAGTGCGAAGGCATAGCGACTAAAAACCCACGCACCAACAAGGTCATGAAGCGTATCATAAGATCTGTCTGACCGTCACATGATCAAGGCTGGCCACTTGCCCGCGATATCAATGTCAGCGTCTAACCACGGAACTCCTGACTCGCGTAGGCCAATCTCGTCGGCCCGCGTGAGGTATTCCGCGTCGGTAGCTACTCCCGCATCGTCACGGACTTCGAGTCCGCATGGCGCGACCGCGTGCCCGTAAAGGACGACGCTAACACGGAACTCGTAGCTCGCATAGGCCCCGGACCCGCGTGAGGTATTCTCGAATCATGGTCCCGGACGCTGAGTCTACCCCGCATCGGAGGCGGCAACCGGAATCATCTCAAGAGATGAATGCCACAATACTATCATAACGGTGATAGTTAATAAGCACAATCAAGGAAACCCCTTTACACAAACATCACAAGATACTAACACACGTAGCGTCCTAACACGTTTACTTATCAAAGCAACAAGAAAGTATTACAAGGCTATCACAAACCAATCTGATCAAGTTGTTCACACAAGGTACTTCCTACTATATGATCAACAAGATCGGGTTTTATCCCCAAAGTACTTCATACATTAACTCTTTAAAAGATCGTTACTTTCACAAAAGTCACCTGATACGTAGTATATGAAAATAGAGTGATTATCTTTTAAAGAAAATCAATTACTTCTCTTTGTAAAATCAAGTAGCAACATTCTTTTCCAATGTTCAAGTTTGCCTAATTTCCAATGTTCAAGTTTCTCATTTTTTTGAAAGGTTTCGTAGTTCATAGTCTTATTCATTTAAGAATATAATTCTCCTTTAAACAATCTGAGAAACCTAAGCCTTATATGTGAGTAGGATATTCTTGTTTATTACAATCTTATTACAGCAGCCATGATCTAGGAAATATCATTTTGTCTCATCTTAGCTTCTATGCAGATGGAAGCTTCTACTGGTTTTAATAATACTTAATTAGTCAAAACATTTCCTTTTATTAACGCTGCAGTGGTTTGTCGATACACATTCTGATTTCCGAAATCAGTAAAACATTCTTAAGCCGTTATACCTAACTTCCCATAAAGCTAGTATAACTCTTAAGTTTTTCAAAAACCAAGTATATTACTTCTTCTTTCAAAATGATTCAAAAATCTTTTGAAATACTTCAAGTTCTTTATTAACACATAACAAGCCAGTTATAGTTCAAATCAGTTACCTTTTAAAGACCACAAGTATTTTCTTACCAACATAAAGCTGTTATAACCAACTTCCCATAAAGCCGTTATAACACTTTATGTTTTAAATCAACCAAATACGTTTAGCACATGTCGTCACCGTACTACATAGTTCACACATATCATGCTAGAAGAGATAGGAAGAGGTTCACATACCTCGCGGCGAGTATCGACTAATAGCAAACGCTCCAAGTACTTCCAGCGTCGGCTACTCCTAAGCCAAGTAGATCGCGCCACACGTAGTACTTGACCTATAAGGCCACGGCGCTTATTAACATTTAGATCTCATCGTAGAACATTCTAGAAAATTCTAACACCTCCCGCATACAGCGTAAATCTCCTCCTCTATCGAGGCCGGCTACGAAGCCAAGCAGGGGGGGGGGGTTATTGATCTAACCCTAACGGGTACAATTCTACTACGGTACTACTACACAAGTCATGTAATACTGACCTATGTAATTCTGATTCGGTTCTTCTTTCAATTGGGCTTAAGTCGCAAGACATTCTGTAAGTATTATTCAGCTTAAGTCAAAAGACATTGCGATACTACGTTGATTCTATATATAGTATACTTCAATTATATATTCTAACAATATGTAATATCCAATTACAATAGAGGACAAGATAATTACCTCGATAAGCCCATAATTATCCTAGTTAAAGTCGATCTGAAATCGTTTAGCTCAACTCAGCGCTCGACCCGCTCTAAACCACCCTTAGAAGTTCTAACCAACTTACACAATACTCCAACGGACTTTGGAGATTTTCCTAGGGTTTCGGTTTTGTGACTGTCGGAAGGATAATAGTATGTTCTGGGCTTTTCGTAGCGGTATACCCTTAGAATACACTAAGGTATATGGCTGAGGTCCTTTGGGCCTTATAACAATACTGTTGAGAGTAGTTCTACACCACAAAGGGGGGGTATTATCACAGCAACAAGGCTAGGGGGTACCCGGCCACACTACTAGGAGGAGAGGGCTCTCGGCCAGGGGGCCTTTCAAAGGGGAGAGGGGCTCTTGGGCGAGAGTCAACAAGAGGGAGAGGAGGGATTTTAACACTAAGGATTATTTAGGAATGGATGAATAAGTCTTCAAAGGGATGGGTATTTATAGGCCAAGTGAAGGCCAACCAATGGCCAAGATTGAGCCAAGTGCTACACAAGTGTAAGGCCAAGATTTGGGCATGTGTACATAGCCAACTTGCACACAAAATATCCTACCTACTACTTGACAAAACTCACCCAATTCGTCCCATGCTTTCAGCCCACTCACCAACTAGAGGGTGACAAGTGTCGCCCTCTCGTTGGTCCAAAATGTTTCGTCTCTCGGAAAAATCCGCAAAAATTAGAAATGACATAGCCGGAAATTCCCCTACGAAAGCTGTGAAAACGTTTCGCCGAAAAACGACTCAAACCGGGTGTTATGCACAAATAAAATTCGGCCAAGCACTTTGTTACACCCCGTAAATTCTAGAAGATAGATAAGTTGGCAAACATGTGTTGGAAGGATTTTGAGTTTACCTTGGAGTGTTGGACCCCCAGTTGTTAAGGGTTGTAAGGTGTTTAAAAGGCCTAGTGGGTAGTCCGTTGAATCTAGGTCCCAACGCAACCAACCGTTCGTCGATTGGACATCGGAGTCAAAAGTTATGGAAGTTTCAAGTTTGGCGTGATCAAGTAAGCGTTGACTTGATTCGGGGGTTCGTACGCGCCACGGAGAGCGGCCGCGCGCCGATTATACCGAGGGTCTGCGGTGTTGAAGCGCGCCGGAATGCAGGGCGGCGCCAGACGTGCAATTATTTTTTCGAAGTGTTAGCGCCATGGCGCGGGCAGCGGCGCCAAGCGCGGATTTTTCATGAAAAGGCTAAAAATCAGGGATATTTTTTATAAGGAGCCTATGGGAGGGTGACAAGTGTCCCTCCCATCCTTTGACCAGCGAAAAGAGGCATACTTTAGGGCCAAGTCTTGGAAGACTTGGCCATTTCTTATCAAACCCTCCCAAGAGAAAACCCTCTCCCCTTCTCTCTAGTTTTTGAAGAAAAACCTTGCCTTAGGAGAGATTGTTGGAGCGGCGGCAAGAAGGAAAGTGTGGGTAAACTTGTGGGAAGCGCTGGTGGATGAGTTGACGGAAGAAGTGGTAGGAAAGGGCTTTTGTGGGCTTTCCAAAAAGGTAAGAGTTTCCCTTCTCTTGGATTTGAGTTAGTACTTGTGATAGTAGTATAGATCTGTGAGCCTGAGGCTGTTATATTTAAGTTTGTATAGATTGTGAGCCTGAGGCTGTTATATTTAAGTTTGTATAGATTGTGAGCCCGAGGCTGTTATAGTTAAGTTTGTATAGAATTGTGAGCCTGAGGCTGTTGTAGTTGAGTTGGCTTAGATTTGGATCTTGTAGCCTGGTTGATTTCGGCCTTGTGAAAGGTGGCAAGTTAATAGAAACAAAGGGAGTTCTGTCGATTTAGTAGAATGTAGGGCCTTGTACTTAGTTTACTCTACGTTCAAACTAGAGTTTGATAGACGCTTTTATGGCCCTTATAGGATTGAAGTACTACGAGTAGCATATTCTTCTTAAGGGAGATAGTACTGTGGAGCATTTTGCTTAGTGTCGACAATCGTCGCGAGGTATGTGATTCTTCCTATCCTCTTCAGCATGACTATTTGTGAAATATATAGTGCGGTTGACGCACGTGTGTTAAAGGAAATTGATTTTCCAAATTGTGTCTTGACTTGTTATGAAGTGTAAAGGGCTTCATTATGTGTAAGAGTAGTAAGTCTTATCCGTTAGTAATGGGCACTCGGTGCTTAAAGAATGAGACCTCTTGGTCTCATAAATGTTTATGTGGTAATTGGTTGGTTTAAAACATAAAGGGGTTATAACGGCTTTATGGGAAGTTAGTTATAACAACTTTATGTGAGTAAAAGAACGGTTGTTGATTGGTGGAAGTTAAGAGACTTGATCTTGTAAGATAAGAGACTTAACTTAGAATTGTGAAAGTTTTGTAATGTATTCAAAAGTTGTAAAACCTCATTCGTGAGTAATGAGTAATACTTGGTTTTTTGAAAACTTAAGAGTTATACTAGCTTTATGTAAAGTTAGGTATAACGGCATAAGAATGTGAAATGGATTTCGAAAGTGGGAACAAGTATCGAACACACCACTGCAGCGCTAATAAAGGAAATGGTTTCGACTAATTGATTATATTAAAACCAGTAGAAACCTCCATCTGCATAGAAACTAAGATAAGACAAAATGATATTACATTTCCTAGATCATGGCTGCTTAAATGAGAATCATTGATAACAAGTTCTGACTTTTCTTAAAATTCCAAAGAATGAACTTAATGGATTGCAAAGGATAATGTACTGGATTTTGGAAAAGAGAAGTAACTTGAGTTTGAAAGTATAAATCACGTGTTTTCAAATATCGAACTTTTCTTAAGGGAAAAGTAAATGACTTGGTTTTAAAAGGTAGGAATACTTGACCTTAAAGGAGTTAATTACTTGGACTTTTAAAAGTATACTTGACGTTATGTTAATTGTGTTTGAAGTACGTGTTCTAAACATGAATGTGTGTGATACTATGTGTGATAGTATCGTATGGTTTCTACGTAAAGAGAGGTCTTTGAAGGTAGGAAAGAATGTAGTATTTTGGGGTTGGAACCGGTTTGTTGACTTAAACGAAGGTACTTTGAGTTGTGTGTAACCCGTATGCTTGTGGTGATAGTTTTGTTGTTGTGCAAGTGTTTGACTTTGTGCTACCGAGACTCTCGACGAGGGCGGATATCGGGTGGTATGATGGACATATCGACACGTTGGGTAGCCACGGGTATGCTTCCACTATATTGATCCTTCGGGACATATCGACACGTTGGGTAGCCCACGGGTATGCTTCCATTAAGTGTTATCTTGTAAACCGGTTTGGACATACCGACACGTTGGGTAGCCCACGAGTACGCGTCCACGCCGAGTATTATCGGGTATTTGTTTGGACATACCGACACGTTGGGTAGCCCACGAGTATCTGGCCCACATGAGTATTATCCGGGTATTTGTTTGGACATACTGACACGTTGGGTAGCCCACGAGTATGCGTCCACAGTGAGTATTATCTTGTTATTGGTTGGGACATACTGACACGTTGGGTAGCCCACGAGTATGCGTCCACTGTGAGCACTATCTTGTTATTGGGTTGGACATACCGACACGTTGGGTAGCCCACGAGTATGCGTCCACTTTGAGAAATGATCTTTCGGGCGTGAGTCCCTGACTTGATGTGATTTGATTTGACTGAATCAGATATACGTGGTGTCTCGTAGTTTGCTTATCATACATGTCTCTGCTTTCCTTATAGACTATTATGATTTCATTTACGATTTTTCTGCTTCGCATACTCTGCACTCGTTGTTATCGACTTCTTCGGGCTGCGTTCATGCCGCAGGTTGAGATACATCGCTTGTTGATCCGCACCCTTTGGATCGCTGTTCAGTTCTCAGAAAGCTCCATTCCTTCGGAGACTTTGTCATTTGGTACGGTTCCCTGAAGTTGTAGAACTTTGGTACATTCAGGGGTATGGCGGGGCCCTGTCCCGTCAGAGATGTTATAAAAATTCTTAGAGGTCTGTAGTACTGATGTGGATTGTAATCGCTCAGTGTTTAGTTATTCTTTTGTAAAAGGTAACCGTTTGGTTAGCCTGTTTTATATTTTCATTGTTTATCATGTATTAGTTTTAATTTTCGCTGATTTTCTCTGATGTTGTTTGACTACTGGGTGCCCGTAAGGCACCGGGCCGGTTTGCCGGTCGTGATGTATGGTATCGAAGCGATTAGTCCTCTGAAAGTGTCTGCACCGTGTCTAAGTAGTCTTGATTATCGATGTGTTGTGCACCACATCTATAATCGAGGTCATGGACATTTAGGATTGGTTTCTATTCTTCTCATTCCGAGATCGTGCCTTAGAGCCTGTGTTGTAAGTTGGACCCTCCGACGTGTTTCGCTTTTTACCGCTTATGCCTCTCGCGAAGGCAACCAGTGGCCCGTGGCGGCAAAGCACAGAGGAGGCTGCGAGTAGAGCGGCGGCCTCTCTGAGACCACAAGATACGAGCCTCCACCCCATGATGCCCGAGCAGAGAGATGGGTTACGCGAGTTGGCCCGATTATCGCCGTGGTCAGGCCGACACGAGGATAGCCGGACGCAGCAGCCCGGTATGCACCAGCCGTTCACCCGAGATCGGATAGTTTGAGGTCGCGGACTTTTCGAGTCAGGCCCGCCAGAGTTCTACGTCGAGGCTCGAGGATGATCCGCAGGAGTTTATCCGAAGCGATTCTGGATCATGAGAGTGATCAAGGCACGGAGACCGAGTCGTGGTCCTAGGTTCGCATCGGCTGCGTGATACCGCAATGATCGGTTTGATTCGCGAGCCGTCCCGGGAGGCATGCACTTCCGAGATGGGACGAGTTCTCGAGGCATTTCTTGCACATTTCTTGCCTCCACGGATGAGCGAGGACTCGCCGGCATTTTTGATGTTGAGGCGAACCGCGACGGTTGAGAGTACAACGTGGAGTTTAACTCACTAGCTCGGTACGTCCCCGCGTTAGTAGCCGACATGGAGGACAGAGTGCACCGCTATGTCACAGGGCTTGATGACTATTTGGCAGAGAGTTGCTCGAGTAGCTCTTCACCGCACGGACATCGCTCGCACGCAGCTCATGCACTTGGATGTGAGGCACGAGGAGTCGACGAAATGACCAAGATCAGCAGAGTAGGCCGGCGCAGGTCCTGGTGACCTTTCGGGCGGCCTTTCAAGAAGAGGTTAGTTATGCGCCTCCGCCAGTACGGAGTGCTCCACCTCGCCGCCGGGACGTTCAAAAATTGGGAAGCGGTCGGGGCTCGAGTTTCGGGTTTTTGGGGGATCAGGGATGTTAGTCGGATGGGACCACCCTTACCTCGTTGTGACCATTGTGGTAGGCTCCACGATGGGGAGTGTCGTGCTAATAGGGGAATCTGTTTTACATGCGGCCAGCCGGGCCATTTTGCAAGGAATTGTCCCACCAGAGATAGCGGAGGTTGAGATTCAGCCTTCGGGATCAGTGGACGATTCACCTCCTCCTTTTGGCGTCGTGTCGGAAAGAACATGAGTAGAGCGACGAAGGAAGTGAAGCAATAGTTACTGCACGTTCTTAACCCTGCAGAGTATTGTATGCTTTGATGTTGTGGTGATGTGTTGAGTGCTATGTTCGGGTAGCTTTGTGTATATAATGTGTTTTGGAAGCATGGTTATTAAAGAGGGTAAGTTTGGGAATGAGAAAAATTTTGAGACCTTAGATGTAAGGCCGTCTTGGGTAGAAGACTTTACTGTTAATTCTTGTCGGAGTGTATGGTATACATGGAGTTTTGTGTGAAGATTCCATGGGTAATTTGTGATGGAAGTGGTAGCTTCCATGACGTGGATTAGTAAGATGGACGGGTTGGAGGTAGTGACTCCAAGGTGGTAGAAACGGAAGCAGTGACTGAATTGTGGAACGTGTGCTAGAGAGGGGTGTGAGTGTACAAGGAAGGTACGCAGGCGAGAGTATCCTTTAGACCAAGGAGGAGAAAATAGTGATGTTTGCACGTTAGAGGTGATTTCCACCTGGAATTTGAGACGCGTGATTTCTATATTATGGCCATGAGAGGCATAAATGAGTTTTGGTAGGTATAGTAGTGAAGACTATACCGCGCATGTGTTCTGGAGACTTAGAAGGAACATTCGACGAAATGTTTCTAAGAGGAAGAATGTTACACCGTAAATTCTAGAAGATAGATAAGTTGGCAAACATGTGTTGGAAGGATTTTGAGTTTACCTTGGAGTGTTGGACCCCCAGTTGTTAAGGGTTGTAAGGTGTTTAAAAGGCCTAGTGGGTAGTCCGTTGAATCTAGGTCCCAACGCAACCAACCGCTCGCCGATCGACATCGGAGTCAAAGTTATGGAAGTTTCGTTTGGCGCGATCAAGTAAAGCGCTGACTTGATTCGGGGTTCAGCGCGGCCGAGAGCGGCCGCGCCCGATTGCATCGAGTGTCTGCGGTGTTGCGCCGCGCGCCGGAATGCAGGCGCGTGGTGACGCTGCAATTATTTTTTTCTGAAGTGTTAGCGCCGGGCGGGCGCCAAGCGGCGCGGATTTTCATGAAAAGGCTAAAAATCAGTGGATATTTTATAAAGGGCCTATGGGAGGGTGACAAGTGTCCCTCCCATCCTTTGACCAAAAAGAGGCATACATTAGGGCCAAGTCTTGGAAGACTTGGCCATTTCTTATCAAACCCTCCCAAGAGAAAACCCTCTCCCCTTCTCTCTAGTTTTTTTGAAGAAAAAAACCTTGCCTTAGGAGAGATTGTTGGAGCGGCGGCAAGAAGGAAAGTGTGGGTAAACTTGTGGGAAGCTATTTGGTGGATGAGTTGTGGAAGAAGTGGTAGGAAAGGGCTTTTGTGGGCTTTCCAAAAGGTAAGAGTTTCTTCTCTTGGATTTGAGTTAGTACTTGTGATAGTAGTATAGATCCATGAGCCGAGGTCATTATATTTAAGTTTGTATAGATTGTGAGCTGAGGTCATTATATTTAAGTTTGTATAGATTGTGAGCCCGAGGTCATTATAGTTAAGTTTGTATAGAATTGTGAGCCCGAGGTCATTGTAGTTGAGTTGGCTTAGATTTGGATCTTGTAGCACGGTTGATTTCGGCCTTGTAAAGGTGGCAAGTTAATAGAAACAAAGGGAGTTCTCGTCCAATCGTAGAATGTAGGGCCTTGTACTTAGTTTACTCTACGCTCAAACTAGAGTTTGATAGACGTTTATGGCCCTTATAGGATTGAAGTACTACGAGTAGCATATTCTTCTTAAGGGAGATAAGATCGTGGAGCATTTTGCTTAGTGTCGACAATCGTCGCGTAGGTATGTGATTCTTCCTATCCTCTTCAAAGATGACTATTTGTCAAATATATAGTGAGGATGACGCACGTGAGTTAAAGCAAATTGATTTTCAAAATTGTGTCTTGACTTGTTATGAAGTGTAAAGGGCTTCATTATGCAAGAGTAGTAAGTCTTATCCGTTAGTAATGGGCACTCTGCTTAAAGAATGAGACCTCTTGGTCTCATAAATGTTTATGTGGTAATTGGTTGGTTTAAAACATAAAGGGGTTATAACGGCTTTATGGGAAGTTAGTTATAACAACTTTATGTGAGTAAAAGAACGGTTGTTGATTGGTGGAAGTTAAGAGACTTGATCTTGTAAGATAAGAGACTTAACTTAGAATTGTGAAAGTTTTGTAATGTATTCAAAAGTTGTAAAACCTCATTCGTGAGTAATGAGTAATACTTGGTTTTTTTAAAACTTAATAGTTATACTAGCTTTTATGTAAAGTTAGGTATAACGGCATAAGAACGTGAAATGGATTTGAAAGTGGGAACAAGTATCGAACACACCATCTGCGCTTAATAAAGGAAATGGTTTCACTAATTGATTATATTAAAACCAGAGAAACCTCCATCCTGCATAGAAACTAAGATAAGACAAAATGATATTACATTTCCTAGATCATGGCCGCTTAAATGAGAATCATTGATAACAAGTTCGACTTTTCTTAAAATTCCAAAAGAATGAACTTAATGGATTGCAAAGGATAATGTACTGGATTTTGGAAAAGAGAAGTAACTTGAGTTTGAAAGTATAAATCACGTGTTTTCAAATATCGAACTTTTCTTAAGGGAAAAGTAAATGACTTGGTTTTAAAAGGTAGGAATACTTGACCTTAAAGGAGTTAATTACTTGGACTTTTAAAAGTATACTTGACGTTATGTTAATTGTGTTTGAAGTACGTGTTCTAAACATGAATGTGTGTGATACTATGTGTGATAGTATCGTATGGTTTCTACGTAAAGAGAGGTCTTTGAAGGTAGGAAAGAATGTAGTATTTTGGGGTTGGTACCCGGTTTGTTGACTTAAACGAAGGTACTTTGAGTTGTGTGTAACCCGTGTGCTTGTGGTGATAGTTTTGTTGTTGTGCAAGTGTTTGACTTTGTGCTACCGAGACTCTCGACGAGGGCCGGACATCGGGTGGTATGATGGACATATCGACACGCTGGGTAGCCCACGGGTATGCTTCCACTATATTGATCCTTCGGGACATATCGACACGTTGGGTAGCCCACGTATGCCCATTGTGTTATCTTGTAAACTGGTTTGGACATACCGACACGCTGGGTAGCCCACGAGTATGCTGGCCCACAGTGAGTATTATCCGGGTATTTGTTTGGACATACCGACACGCTTGGCAGCCCACGAGTATGCGCCCAGTGAGTATTATCCGGGTATTTGTTTGGACATACCGACACGTTGGGTAGCCCACGAGTATGCGCCCACGTGAGTATTATCTTGTTATTGGTTGGGACATACCGACACGTTGGGTAGCCCACGAGTATCGTCAGCCCACCGTGAGCACTATCTTGTTATTGGGTCGACATACCGACACGCTGGGTAGCCCACGAGTATGCGCCCACTTTGAGAAATGATCTTTCGGCGCAGTCCACGACTTGATGTGATTTGATTTGATCGAATCAGATATACGTGGTGCATCGTAGTTTGGTTATCATACATGTCTCCGCTTTCCTTATAGACTATTATGATTTCATTTACGATTTTTCTGCTTCGCATACTCTGCACTGTTGCATCGACTTCTTCGGGGCCGCTCACGCCGCAGTTGAGATACATCGCTTGTTGATCCGCACTTTGGATCGCCGTTCTCGAAAGCTCCATTCCTTCTGAGACTTTGTCATTTGGTACGGTTCCTCAAGTTGTAGAACTTTTGTACATTCAGTGGTATGGCGGGCCTGTCCCGTCGAGATGTTATAAAAATTCTTAGAGGTGCAGAGTAATCGCTACAAGGGGGATTGTAACTGCTGTGTGTTTAGTTATTCTTTTCGTAAAAGGTAACCGCTGGTTAGCTGCTTTTCTCTTTCATTGGTTATCATGTATGAGTTTTAATTTCCGGATTTTCTCTCGATGTGGTTTGACTACTGGGTGCCCGGGTAAGGCACCGGGTCTTGCCGGTCGTGACAGTAAGGCACAAACTTTTCACGCACGTCCCACAGACATACTGAAATACGGTATAACATTCTCTCTCCTTAGAAACATTCGTCCGAATGTTCCTTCTAAGTCTCAAACAACGCGCGCCAAGATAGTCTTCACTACTATACTTACGAGAACAAACTCAAGCCACACATGGCCACGTAAACAATCACAAGAAAATACTTATATCCAAGTCCACGAGGAAACACCTCTAACATCACCACAACCACCTCTCTGTGGTCTAAAATATACTTCCTTCAGACCTTCTCTCTACAAAAGAAATGATCACACCTATGCCGCCATACATGCTCACTTCTCTCTTTACTCGTCAGAGATACCACTTTGTCACTTTGCCCGAGGCATTAACCTTCTCAAAGTACTCCAACAAATGGCACCACTTTTGTCCCTTTGTCGCGAGCCTTGCCGACGACTAACAAATGGTACCGCCGCCATGATCCCGGAGGATGTCGTACACTCAAACTCTTACCACATTACGATACGGCCATTATCTAAAACTCGGGTTACTATCTCTAACGTGGTCATCATTAATCGAACACTCGATGGATCTCCGATACTTTCCCGATCATATCAATACGAAAAGATCGGACGCATCGCCTCCTAAGTCGGACGACAATTGCTAACATATAGGCAACCCGCCTATTCTTCACATGAACTCGTGCGGCCCAAAGTAACTCGCTAAGTTTTCTCCGCTTTCCAAAACTCGTCACACCCTAACCGGTGGTACTTTCAAGAAGATCGACCACAACTCAACTCTAAGCCGCCGATTATCCGCACGATTTCTCGTGAGCTACCAGAACCTCTTCTAGACAAGCTTTACCATCCACACCACCGGGACAAGCTCAACTAACTAATCGAACCTTGCTAACATCGAACCAATCGACCGCAATTTACACTTCCGCCCAACAAGGCCTCATAAGGTGACACTCAAAACTGAAATGGTAGCTTAAACAATCACTACGCAGGAGACAACAATCCCCACAACTACCTCAAATACACACTGCCCGAGGCGAACGCGATTCGAGACTCACCGAGTTCCTAACTCGCTGGTAAAACTTCCAAACAAAAACAGCTGCACTGGCTCCACTGTCGTCTTAAGGTGAAGGTAGGCACCCCGCAGCCTTACAACCTTTCCGATAACTCAACACAACAGTAAACGGGCCCCGACCAAGAATATGACGGGCTGCCCCATCGCCCGACCACCGGTCGAACGCGATCCACGAATTCAGACGCTGTTAACTAAACTTGGGCCTAACACCTCACAACCCTAACACAAGGCGACCACCACAAACTGACCCCACCACCAAATGTGCCGCGGGTTGACCCGCATCATGGCCTCAATCCGACCCGCAACGCGCACAACACTAGCTCCCGATCCTAACAATCTCACTAATCATGTTTCAAAACCTGGCGGTCTTCTTAGCTCAACTACCCCTTTCATTCCACACTACTAGGACCTATCCCAACATAACTCACGCCACTATGCACTTCCAATAAGGGTCAAACATAACACTACACCTTTTCTCGAGATGTCCTCACCTCAAGGTCTTTACGTAAAGCTCTAAGGCTCAAACCTTCTCTATCCCCAAAATCTTACTCGGTTAAACAACCATGATCTAATCACGACTAACACACGCTATCGAACATAGCACTTAAGGTATACTCACCTTATCACACATAATGATTTCTAGAGGGTTAAAGATATATCTATATTCATCGCTTCACCCTTAGTCGTCTAATCAAACTCGCCTGCAGGCGATAGCTGGGAAGGTGACGACTACCCATCGATCCCGAAGGCTAAGTCCTCCTACAAGGACACCCATTCGACACATGGCTCGACGGCCGCAGTACAACAAGTACCAACTAAAAGACGACATTCCCCGACGACGCTCACACACCGCGAACCTAAGCCCCGGAGTTCTAACCAACTCCCGTGATACCCCGAATGTCCCGAACTCGTGGAAGACCACTGCATCAAGTGGAGGTGCATAATCTAATCACGCCGTGAGGTGACTCGCCTAAAGTTACCAAAGCGACTCGCCGCTCGCCCTCTTCGTTGTCCTTCGTTAACCCGCCGATCTCTACGCTGCGGCCACGCGCATAAGCCCGCATACGTGCCATGCTCAAGCCCAATCAAGAATTACTTTGCACAACCTCTTTAGATAGTCCTCAAGACTCGCAGACATCGGTATACTCCGTAGCCAAATCTATAGTAACAGTGGTTGCTTCTTTGCAATCTATATTCACCGCTCTGGCCGCGAATCAAGGTTCAAATATCATGGCCGCAGAGGAATCGCCGCCGCTGCTAAACTCAAGGGCTAGCGACGCCGCAGTAACTCCCGAACGAAGCACCACCTAAGGTGATAATCGGGCTCGCGCCCACGTAACCTCAGATTTACTCGCAGCCTCCGCCGCTGCTCTCCCGCCCGGGTTGCCACGCGAGGCATAACGATGGAAAGAATTTACGTTGAGGGTCCAACTTACAACACGTTTCTAAGGCACGATCTCGAGTGAGAAGAATAGAAACCAATCCTAAATATCCTATAGCCTCCTCGATTATCGCGTGGTGCACAACACACCGATAATCAAGACTTCCATCGATACGGCTCAGAGACACTTTCCGAGGATTAATCGCTCGATATCACTTTTGTCACGACCCGATTCCCGCCCGTGGATCGTGCCTTACCCCGCACCCTAGTGATACAACATCGTAGTAATCGGAATATAAACGATACAAGACATATTATGAAATATGAAACAATAACTGAGAAAAACTTCGCTTTTCTAAGATATATAAAATGACAACTTTTTCAACATGAACAGCTTTAATCTTTTTACAACCCCGCCACAACAAGATTACGCACTTACGAAAGATATGATAACAACGACGGACAGGCCGCCATACCTCGAACGTAAGCACCTACGACAACAGGGGACTATACCAAGATAAGCCTCCGAGAAACGGAGCTTCCTAAAGTCGAATCTGACCCTAAGAGCGAGGATCAACGATCGGTGTACCTTTACTCGCGCAGATGAACGCAGCTTCGGGCGAGGTCAGCATAACAAAAATTTGAGTATGTGAAATCAAAAATAACATCAGAAATGAAATCATAGTAGTCATATAAAGCAGAGACATGTATGATAACCAAACTACGCTTTACAACAAAGCAACATGTCAAGTCGTGACTCACGCCTCAAGTCATCACTCAAGTATAACAAGGGGTCTCTGTGCCCACAACATCAATCATGCCCGTGGAATACCTTCCTCATCCGGCAGCTTATGATATAAAAGCACCAAGGAACACACATGAACACCGTGTCCCACCGTGTCATAATAAAATCAGACGGTAAGTACGAAGGCATAGCCGATTACTAAAACCCACAGACTAACAAGGTCGCGAATCAGATTATAAGATCTCGCCTAGACCGCCACATGATCAAAGCCGCCACTTGCCCGCAGATCACCGTACGCTGCCTAACCTCGAACTCCCGCACTCCGCGATAGGCCAATCTCATCGCCCGCATGAGGTATTCCCGCATCGAGGGTAGCTACTCCCGCATCGCCCCGACTTCCGAGTCCGTGACGGCCACGCGACCGCATGCCCATAAAGGACGACGCTAACTCGAACTCGTAGCCCGCGATAGGCCCTCGTGACCCGCATGAGGTATTCTCGAATCACGGTCCTGCATCACCGAGTCTACCCCGCATCGGAGGCGCTTAACTCCCTAATCATCTCAAGAGATGAACGCCACAATACTATCATAACGATCGATAGTTAATAAGCACAATCAAGGGAAACCCTTTACACAAACATCACAAGATACTAACACACGTAGCATCCTAACACGCTTACTTATCAAAGCAACAAGAAAGTATTACAAGGCTATCACAAACCAATACAATCAAGTTGTTCACACAAGGTACTTCCTACTATATGATCAACAAGATCGGTTTTTATCCCCAAAGTACTTCATACATTAACTCTTTAAAAGATACGTTACTTTCACAAAAGTCACACAATACCCGTAGTATATGAAAATGAGTGATTATCTTTTTAAAGAAAATCAATTACTTTTCTTTGTAAAATCAAGTAGCAACATTCTTTCCAATGTTCAAGTTTGCCTAATTTCCAATGTTCAAGTTTCTCATTTTTTGAAAGGTTTCGTAGTTCATAGTCTTATTCATTTAAGAATATAATTCTCCTTTAAACAACTGAGAAACCTAAGCCTTATATGAGTAGATATTCTTGTTTATTACAATCTTATTACAAAAATGCATGATCTAGAAATATCATTTTGTCTCATCTTAGCTTCTATGCAGATGGAAGCTTCAACGGTTTTAATAATACTTAATTAGTCAAAACATTTCTTTTATTAACGCCGCAGTTGGTTTGTCGATACACATTCTGATTCAAATCAAGAAACATTCTTTAGCCGCTATACCTAACTTCCCATAAAGCTAGTATAACTCTTAAGTTTTTCAAAACCAAGTATATTACTTCTTCTTTCAAAATGATTCAAAATCTTTTGAAATACTTCAAGTTCTTTATTAACACATAACAAGTCGCTTATAGTTCAAATCGCCACCTTTTAAAGACCACAAGTATTTTCTTACCAACATAAAGTCGTTATAACCAACTTCCCATAAAGCCGTTATAACACTTTATGTTTTAAATCAACCAAATACGTTTAGCACACGACGCTCACCGCACTACATAGTTCACACATATCATGCTGAAGAGATAGGAAGAGGTTCACATACCGCGACGAGTATCGACTAATAGCAAAACGCCCAAGTACTTCCAAACGCCGCTACTCCTGCCAAGATCGCGCCACACGTAGTACTTCAACCTATAAGGCCACAAGGCGCTTATTAACATTTAGATCTCATCGAGAAGATTCTACCAAAATTCAAAGACCTCCCCGCAACAACAGAAATCTCCTCCTCTATCGAGGCCGGCTACCAAGCCAACCGGGGGTTATACATCTAACCCTAACGTACAATTCTACTACACTGACTACTACACAAGTCCATCAGAATACATTTCTCATGTAATTACAGCTCAATATTCTTCTTTCAATTCAGCTTAAGTCGCAAAGACATTGCCGTAAGTATTATTCAGCTTAAGTCAAAAGACATCACGATACTACGCTCACTTCTATATATAGTATACTTCAATTATATATTCTAACAATATGTAATATCCAATTACAATAGAGGACAAGATAATTACCTCGATAAGCCCATAATTATCCTAGTTAAAGTCGATCCCGGGAAATCGCTTAGCTCCAACTCCGAGCGCCCAACCCGCTCTAAACCATCCTTAGAAGTTCTAACCAACTTCTACACAATACTCCAACGGACTATGGAGATTTTCCTAGGGTTTCGGTTTTGTGACTGACTAAGTATAATAGTATTTTCTGGCTTTTCAGATGTGTATAACCTTAGAATACAACAAGGTATATGGCTAAGGTAATTGGGCATTATAACAATACTTTGAGAGTATTTCTACACCACAAAGTGGGGTATTATACGAAAGCAACAAGGCAGTGGGGTACCCCACGGCCACACTACTAGGAGTGGAGAGGGCTCGCCAAGGGCCTTTCAAAGGGGAGAGGGCTCTGACGAGAGTCAACAAGAGGAGAGGAGGGATTTTAACACTAAGGATTATTTAGGAAACGGATGAATAAGTCTTCAAAGGGACGGGTATTTATAAAGCCGTGAAGGCCAACCAACGGCCAAGATCGAGCCAAGTGCTACACGTTGTAAGGCCAAGATTTGGGTACGTGTACATAGCCAACTTGCACACAAAATATCCTACCTACTACTTGACAAAACTCACCCAATTGGCCCCATGCTTTATCGCCACTCCCACCAACTAGAGGGTGACAAGTGTCGCCTCTCGTTGGTCCAAAATGTTTCGCCTCTAAAAATCCGCAAAAATTAGAAACGACATAGCCGGAAATTCCCTACGAAAGTCGTGGAAAACGCTTTCACTAAAAACGACTCAAACCGGTGTTAGCGCACAAATAAAATTCGCCAAGCACTTTAAGGCACAAACTTTTCTACGCACGCCCCCGCACATACTCCGGAAATACGGTATAACATTCATAACGAATCCGCCTAATTGTAGGCTCCTGTGATTTTCCTTACATAACATTTTCAAACCATCTTTTCACTTCTTCTTAAGTCGCCATAACAACTTCCCATAAAGCTATTATAACAACCTTTCATTTTAGAGAACTTAAGACACTTTTATTCTTACAACATTAGGAAAACTAGATCCAAAATACTACGACATACATACTTAAAAAGAATCATAAAACTCCTTTCTTTTTAAAGCTCAAGTCACATACTCTTTGGAAGCCATCTTCTTATCTTTGAAATAAATTAAGCCATACTTTGTAAAATTAAGTCATTTCCACTTATAAAATCAAGGCTTATAGCCTTAACACTGTGAGCATACACTCTTTCAAATCATGTCGCTTATACTTTAGAAATCAAGTCCCATAATCTTGAAAAATAAAGTTTCATAATCCTTTAAAGAAAATCAAAGTTCATAGTCTTAAAACTTCATAACATACATTCTTTAAAGTCCATTTACTTATACTTGTAAAATCATGTCATCTACACTTTTAAAACCAATCCCCTTTTCACATATAAATTCAAGTAATTTTCAAACATAAAATCAACTTACATACTTACTTTAAATAAATCAAGATACATAGCCCTTAAATCAAATCTCATAATTTCCTAACCATCCTTACCAACGTCTCCCATAAGACCTAGTAAAGACTTAGGACAATTTAAACATACTCTTAACTTAGATTCAACAATGTAAATACTTCTAACTTCTAAGAGTGTAGGAATCTTAAAATGTTATCACACGGATATTTCATACGTAGGATCATGCCAACGAAAAAGAGGTTCACATACCTCGCGACGATTGTCGATAAGAGCAAAATGCTCCAAAGTACTTCAACCTCGAGCTATTCCATTCTTCAAGTAGATACGCTAAATTTAGTACTTCAACCTATCATGGCCACAATACGCCCATTAACCTCTTACTTTAAACGAGAATATCCTAAGTGCCAAGTCACTAAATTCTACTAAAATCTGGACAAAGACCTCCTTTGTTTTTACTAACTTTGCCACCTTTTTCAAAGCCGAATACAATAACCAAACAGCCCCAATCGCTCACCACAATCTATAAGGTAGTCCAATACAATACCAATTCTTAACCAATTTCCAATTCAATCCAAATTGGTAGCATAACAAGATATCAAGTCGCATTTGATTATATAAACCGTAATTTTCAAGTAATTAACACGATCATTCTAATAACGATCAAATTGTAATCCAACTTAACATGGCCTACATTACATTTCAACTTCCAAGACCACAATCGATCTATAATCCTTATAAACTTCAACTTAACAACTTCATGCTAGCAACATGTAAAGCTAACAACAACAATATAATTATATAGTCTTGTAACACTTTTAAAAGACAAGATTATACCTTAACGATTCTTAATCCAATTCCAACCAAGTCGCCCTTAGTAGTTTAGAACCTCCAAGACACTTCAATCCGCTTGTCGAGACCCTAGAACCATACCAACAACTTTCATTCAAACTTCCAATCCAAAACCTAGAAAGCCACTAGGTTTTCACTTTCATACTAATACGAAAAACTCTCTTTTTCCGGATTTTTCTATTGAGATACACTTACATAACACTCATGAACCTTGGTTTAAAGTGGGGGAATTATTGACAACAAACAAATTTTTTTCCTTTTCACTCACGTTGAACCCGAGAGCACTAGCTCTATGCTCATCCAATTTTCTTCAAATTTTTGGCTAAGTTGACTCATCTCACTACTAGTAGTAATATATGTGACACTGAGGGTCAAGATTAGAACAAACGGGTGGTTCGATGAGTTTCATACGGATCTCGCCTACGTGGCCCTTGGACTTTTAGTCAACTATGTCAAGCTAAGTCATTTGCAAGACTTCGTCATCTCACTAACGGTCAACGACTCTTTCGCCTTGTCTAATTCACCAAGGCATCACTAAGGGGTGACACGGTCGCCTCCCATTCACTACAACAAAACGCTTTTCGACAATTTCATAATTCCGATAAAATTTTACAAGTCTCAAATCTCAACACTTGCGAAGTTCTTACGCACGCTCTAAAACACGCTACGTAAGTACGTGTATAACAATAAGACTAATAAAAAGTTAGGGGATTTCTTAACTTGCTTACTTTATGTACGATGGCATGGCTGAGATAGGGTAAGAGTATATCCAGGTAAGTCCCCAAGATAGTTATACCACCTTCTCCAGTGGTAAGAGTATATCCGAGTGGTAAGTCCTCAAGATAGTTATACCACCTTCTTAGTGGTAAGAGTATAATCGGCGGGTAAATCCTCAAGATAGTTATACCACCTGCTCGCGGATTTGCTACCCACGACGCGGAATACCTCACGAGTCCTTATGGGCTTACGCGGTGAAATAGTCCCACGCAGCGATACAACTTACGCGAGGAATACCTCTGCGGTCCACACGACCTACGCGGTGAAATAGTCCTGCGAGTAGGATTGCTTAACGACATCGCGTCGACGGTCCCGCTTGATCGCGAGCTTCCTATTTTTACGTCAGACGATACCATCACCACTCTCATTGTTAGTAAGGCAATCGTGTAATCGTAATTTTATTATCGCATACGCCTCCCGCTTTGTTTTAAACTTACGATGTAATTTACTGATTTTCCGCTTTTACATACTTAGTACATATTGCAATCGACTTCCTGGGCCGCATTCACGCCGCAGTAGGGTAAGGTGGTGGATCCTCATTCTTAGGATCACATATCGACGCCAAGCTCCATTTCTCCGGAGGCTTGTCTTTGGTACGCTTTTTCCTCGATGTTGTAGATTTATGTACATTCGTGGTATGGATGCCGCCCCGCCATCGTTGTTATTCCTGCAGGTCCAGAGTCACATGTCAGGTTCGGGTGTAAGAACCGAGTTGTACAATTTTTCGATTATGCATATTTTATGAAGACGGCCCATCCGCTAGTCCCGTTATTATTGTCTAAATGTCAGATGTCAGGCATGCTCCATCGCTATTCTCTCGATGTATACCAACGGGTGCCTGTGTAGGCACCGCCGCGCCCTGGTCGGGTCGTGACACTGTCTTGACCACAACAACCATACTTACTCCATACTGATCTCACCCGCACTATTCTCGAAATCCTACTACGTAGCTCAATCTATTAACATAGTCTTCCATTAATTCCTTTAATAATAACTTCTAAGGTCCATTTCCTTCTCGCATAGCTTCATCTTTTCCTAATTATCTCAAATTAGTACGAAACTCGATGAGAATTCATTAAATGTTTCATACCTTCCTGTGATTTATTTAGTCCTACCAAATCCTCGTAATCTAAAATCATTCTGTGCAACACGCTGCCTCGATTTCATACATAAATCAGATACAGATGTCACAATACCAACTACAAACATTACTAACCCGATACGCAATCCCCATAGTCTTTCCCGGTCATCACGCATTTCTCGTAGTCGCAAACAATCATAACTTGTTGTGAGAGAGACGACCCTAACCATACAAATTTATCGCACGCATCTTAGAGCGAGAAGAATGGAAACTAATCCTAAATGTCCCGCAATTCCCGATTATAGACGTGCACAACACACCGATAATAAAGACTTACTAGACACGGCCTCAGAGACACTTTCCGAGGACTAATCGCTCGATACCACTTTTGTCACGACCGACTCGCCCGCGTGATCGTTCCCTACTCGGGCACCCTTTCAGATACATCGAATATAGCAATGAACATACACAATCGATAAAATGCTTAAACATAAAATAACAACAAAGTGCTAGCCGATAAGTGCCACCTTCCGTAAACTATACGAATAAAAAGACATTTTTTCTAAACAACCCAATCCATAATGCGACTACAGCACTTAAGAATAATAACTCAAGTGACAGGCCCCGCCATACCTCGAATGTACAACAACCGACAATACCGTGGATAAGCCTCAAATAAAGCGAGCTTCAACACCTGAACAGTTGATCCTAAGAGCGAGGATCGCGAACTCAGACTTCACTGGCATTTAACGCACTTCAAGGAGGTCGCATAACATGTATCAAATATGTGAAACCGAAAGATCAGAATGAAATCATAAGTCTATAATAAAATCGAGATGTATGATAACTCAATTAACAGCATACAAAGGCCTTACTAACAACGAGTAATCAAAAGTATACTTACAACATAAAAATAGGAAGCTCGCGATCAAAGCAGACCACCCGTCCGCAGATCATTAAGCAATCCTACTCGGGACTATTTCACCCGTGATAGTCGCATGGACCCGCATGAGGTATTCTCGTGATAGTCAGACTACCGCACGGGACTATTTCACCCGCATAAGCCCATAAGGACTCGCATGAGGTATTCCTCGATCGTGGGTAGCAAATCCACTCAACAAGTGGTATAACGATCTGGGGATTTACCCTCATTTATACTCTTACCTCAAGGGTGGTATAACGATCTTGGTTTACCCTCATTTATACTCTTACCCTGGAGAAGGTGGTATAACGATCTTGGGGGTTTACCCCTCATTTATACTCTTATCCTATCTCAATCGGCCATCATACATAACATAAGCCCTACCGGCTTATCATACATAACATAAGCACTACCGGCTTATCATAAAATAAATAAGCAAGTTAAGAAATCCCCCTAACTTCTTATTAGCCTTATTCATATACACTGTCACGACTCGATCCCGGGCGCGTGACTGGTGCCTTACCCCGGGCACCCTAGTGATACAACATCAGAGAAAATCAGCGGAAATAAAAACTTAAACATGAAACAAGAGATATGATAATAAAACAGGCCAACCAAACGGTTACTTCAGTATATATATAATTAAAAACTTGAATGGCTACATCCTTACAAACCCCGCCACAACAAGATTACATGCACTTCTAAGAGTTTTTATACAACATGACGACAGGTTCGCCATACCATCAATGTACAAGTACCTACAAAGTGACAGGGACTATACCAAGAGATAAGCCTCCGAGAAACGAGCTTCCTAATACGCCGAATCGTGATCCCATGAGCGAGGATCAACAATCGTGTACTCTACTCATGCAGATGAACGCACTTCGGGCGAGGTCAAGATAACAGTACCAAGTATGTGAAATCAAAATATCAGTAAATGAAATCATAGTAGTCTATATAAAGCGAGACATGTATGATAAACAACCATACCCACAATAAATAAGCAAATATGTAAGTCGTGACTCACGCCTCAAAGTCATCACTCAAATATAACTACGGGTCTCACGCTCAACATCAATCATGCCCGTGGAATACCTTCTCATCACGGCAGCCTATGATATAACAACACCAAGGAGTACATATGAACACCAAGTCCCACTGAAGTCATAAACCGTGACGGCAAGTACGGCGCTAACTACTGATACCAAAGCCGCATCATCAATCGATCGGCAAGTACGAAGCCAACTACCGATACCAAAGCCAGACTAACAATACTATACAAACAAACCACGGTTCGACACGGCAAGTACGAAAGCCAACTACCAGATACCAAAGCCGGGTCACGAGATTCGACCGGGCAAGCATGAGGGCTAACTACCAGATACCGCGTCAGATCACGAGACTCCGCCACGGCCGACACGGCAAGTACGAAGCCAACTACCGATACCAAAGTCGTGGTCACGAATGATCGTGGCAAGTACGAGGGCTAATTACCGTGATACCGCGTCAGATCACGAGACTTCGCCACTAAATCGAATCTGGGCGCAAGGCTAACTACTGTGTACTAAGGCCGAATCACCACTTAGACGGCAAGACGAGAGCCAACCACCGATACCAAGGCCGACCAAGAAACCTCGGAGAGCTAGTCCATGGAATAACACTATCAACAGGAGCGCACCCGTGGAATCCTCCGTCACTGCCGGTACGTCCAAGTAAGATCATAACAAATCAGCCGGCCCTCCATTGAGAGACGCGGTGGTATAGAAATACAATACTTGCATAACAAGGCTATCACACGCAAACATAGGTGTCACACCCCGAACCCCGGGCCCGTGACTGGTGCCCTACCTGGGCACCCTTCTACCTTAACAACGCAAGTAAACTGCGGAAATTAAATAACACCTTATTTTTTTTTTACAACAACGAACGTGCAAGGGTAAAGCCGACAAGGCTGCCATATATACATAAACAAAAGACACTACACCGTACATGAGTCCAATCCCACATATGAATACGCACTTCAGAGTTAATCAAATACGACGGACAAGGCCCCGCTGCACTCCAAAACTGCATAAAGCTCTGATCAAGGATATATACCAAAAGATAAACTCCGGGACAGAGGAGCTATCCAAAAATCTCGAGCAGATCCTACACCGCCGATCACCAAACAACAGACCTAAACTCATGCAGATTTAACGCAGCTTCAAGCGAGGTCAAGACAAGAACGCATCAAGTATGAACAGTAAGCATCAGAATAAAATCATAATGGCTTAAAAACAGTGAGACATGTATGATAGCCAACCTACAAGATATAACACATAAGCAACATATCAAGTCGTGACGCAGCCCTCAAAGTCACTACTCAAATATAACTACGGGTCTCACGCCATAATATCAATCACGCCCGTGGAATCCTTCCTCACCGGCACCCATGATGTAATAACACCAATAAGGATACATGAACACCCAGCCCCTCGTGTCCTAAATGCCTCGTGTCTCATGCCCTAATCCTACATCGAAAAGCATGACCATAGGTAACACAATCAACCGGACATATATGATAATCAAATTACAACACATCAGGCCTTACTAACAATGAGAGTAAACAGAGTATCCTTACAATATAAAATAGGAAGCTCATGATCAAACAGACCATCCGCTCGCAGATCATTTAACCATCCTACTCGGGACTATTTCACCCGTGATAGCCGCTGACCCGCGTGAGGTATTCCTCACGGGACTATTTCACCCGCATAAGCCCGCATGCACTCGCATTTAGGTATTCTCGTGATAGGCCGGACCCGCCCGCACGTGACTATTTCACCCGCATAAGTCCTTACGACCCGCACGAGGTATTCCTCGCATCGCGGTAGCAATTCCACTAACCGCGAACGCCACTAACCCGGAACGACCAAACGACCGATATACCAATAGCACACAACCGCTATTTCAAAGACACATAGGCAAATCCTCAATTAATCAAGCCAAAGTCCTTACCAAGGCACACTTAGAATGATTCACAATCAATCAAGCCAAAGTACTTATCAAGGCACACTTAGACTAATTCTCAATTAATCAAGCCAAAGTACTTATCAAGGCATACATAGAATAATCCTCTTTTAACAAGTCAAAGTACTTATCAAGGCACACTTAGACAAATTCTCAATTTATCAAGCCAAAGTACTTATCAAGGCATACATAGAATAATTCTCTTTAACAAGTCAAAGTACTTATCAAGGCACACTTAGACAAATTCTCAATTTATCAAGCCAAAGTACTAATCAAGGCATACATAGAATAATTCTCTTTAACAAGTCAAAGTACTTATCAAGGCACACTTAGACAAATTCTCAATTTATCAAGCCAAAGTACTAATCAAGGCATACATAGAATAATTCTCTTTAACAAGTCAAAGTACTTATCAAGGCACACTTAGACAATTTCTCAATTTGTCAAGCCAAAGTACTAATCAAGGCATACATAGAATAATTCTCTTTTAACAAGTCAAAGTACTTATCAAGGCACACTTAGACAAATTCTCAATTTATCAAGCCAAAGTACTAATCAAGGCATACATAGAATAATTCTCTTTTAACAAGTCAAAGTACTTATCAAGGCACACTTAGACAATTTCTCAATTTATCAAGCCAAAGTACTAATCAAGGCATACATAGAATAATTATCTTTAACAAGTCAAAGTACTACGACGCACATCTCTTTATAAAAGACTCCTTTCTATGTAAAGCCCCAAGATACTAACACCCGTAGTATCAAGGCGTGTCTATTTTTCAAAGTAAGTTACTACACTTTTAGAAAACTCATTTCAAATCTTGAAATCAAGTAACTCCAAATTTTCACAATCTAGGCAACTTATGCCGATTTAATCAAAATAGACAACTTTCTAAACCTTCCATAAAGCCGTTATAACCAACTTCCCATAAAGCCGTTATAACCCTTTATGGTTTTAGACGTATCCATTCCTTTAATAACCAAGAGACTTATACTATTAAAACCAAGTATCACATACTTACAAATCAAGTTCTCAACTTTCAAAATACTTCAAGTCTCTTAATAGTTAGAAAACAAGTTTTCTTCTACTTTTTAAACCTCAAGTAACTTCACCCTTAACGCAAGTTACTTCTCTTAAATCATGTCATTTCTCCTCTTTAAATCAAATAAGTAAATCACTCCTTTGACTTCTAAAGTCATTATAATGACCTTTAGGTTTTAGAACTAAGGCACTAGCCAAAAGATTTGGAAACCACTTCCTTTTCAAGTCTCTATGTACTTTAAGAAAAATACCTTCACCTTTAAGAATCCAAACTTCACTAAGAAAATGGATTTTACAACTTACAATTTAACATCAAAGTACAATCATGAAGTACATAGAACAAATTCTATTCTAGGCAATCCAAATACAACCAAGGAACGGATCATTTAATGAGTAGAACATACTTTCTTAATCTTAAGGAATCATGCTGTAAGAGGAGATAGTTCACATCCCTTTTCGGCTAAATCCACGAGCTGCCGAATACACCGCACGTGAAGTTGTCAACCTATAATGGTCACAACAAGGTTATCAACTTCTAGTCTCTATGTAGAATAATACTAAGTATTTAGTCTCTAATTCTACGGAAAATCTGGGCAAAGACTTCCTTTGTTTCTACTCACTTTGCCACCTTTTCAAGGCCGAATACAATAACCAACAAGCCACATTTAAGGCTCCAAACAACATCCAAACAAAGGGGATTACACGCCTTACTCTACGTAAAATTCCGCCCACAATTCATACCAAAAGTATAATACTTTACTAGCCATTCTCTACCAACATATAACCAATAACACTACGCCTTTTCCAATCCTTTTCCAATTACAAGTTCTAAGGTCAACATGTTATTTAGTCATAACTACTTCAACAACTACAATTTCCTTCTTTATTCAACATGCGATTTACTTAAACTAATAATCAACTTGAATTCCAATCTTAAAGCTAAACATGCTAGTTTTCTGATTAGGGTTCCAATAGCCAACATAATAATCAAACTGTAATATATAACTCATGCTTGCTAATAACCATAGCTACAATCAATAAGTAAGCTTAATTGCTAAAACGACAAAATTTATACCTTTCAAAGCCCTTAAAATTTCCAAGATTCAAAGTCGCGCTTTAGCAATTCTTAGCTCCTTTCCTTAGGTTCCAATCCGCCCAAGCACTCCTCAGAGGCCTACGAAGAACCCATCTTCAAGTTCCATCTTCAAAGTCAAGAACTCACTTAGTTTCCGCCATGACTAACGTGAAAATGCGCTTTTTCCAAATCTTTCTATCGAGATATCCTCACAATACCCTAAGGGACATCAAGTTAAAGTCTTGTGGCTAATGGATCAAAACTACAAATTTTTCATGTGAGAGCTTAGCCAAACCCGAGAGCTCTTCTCCTCTCTCTAAGGGTTCTAATTTTTTCTAAGTGTAGAAAATGCCAAGTCTTGCTACTAGTTAGTATATAACACATATCGAGGGTTTAGATGTCCACAAATGTGAGGTTAGGATGATTATCACAAGGATTGCTTACGTGGGCAAGTCGACTAGTCAATTATGTCAAGCTTGCAAGACTTATCATCTACATAGGTCAAATGACCATTCTACCCTTGCATTTTCGCCCAAGACCACACGAGGGGTGCCACGTGTCGCCTCTCATTCGTCCCATAAAATTCCGTGAACCCTCGCGGCCCCACAAAATGCAAAATTTCTGTGGCCCCACATGACCAAATCCGTAAAAATAAATTTCCATAATATTAATAAGTTCCATACTCTTCAAATAATGCCTTTGAGAATCAAATTCTCAACAACGAACATTTTTCCTTTCCGACGTCCTAAGATTTTCCGCTTTAAAAACAATTCTTCCTTTCGCACTAATTTTCCAAGTCTTGTTTCACGCATATCTCTCTTATACATGTCCTCGACTTACGGGTGTAACATTATTCCCCTTAGAAACATCCGCCCCGAATGTTCTTAGTTTGCCAAGCTTATACAAACTCCGCATAAACTCTATACTATGCCTATCAATCAATACTCCACAAGACTAACGACGCCACACCGCCATAGCCTAACATACGTGAAACATATCAACGGACCTTCCGTCCGCTTATCCCTTCTCACAAACTCAAGGTTACATTTTCTAAAATACGGATCCTTAGAGGTTCCTTTCTTTCCTTACTTGTCATTCTTTCTCGCATTTCTAAACTCATTTAGTAAACGCATAAAATCTCTAATTTTGTTTCGCTTCTCCAATCCTCGAGTTACTAACCAAACTTGGCCATATTGTTACTTACATTCCTTTAAGGCTCTTCTCGGTCCTTACGACTAGTTCCGTGGAACGCGCCCACAAACTCGCACTCACGATTAACTAAACTGGCCTGCATCCTCGTGACCCTATCACATAGGACCACTACCAACCGACATCACCCCATTCTATACTACCGCTGACCTGAAATGAGTCCATAACCCGACTTATCGTCACACTTAACTTTTCATTCTTAGTTTGAAATAAATCTCTCTTATCTCAAGGTACTTCTTACCCTATCCCCTATTCACTAGAGGTTTGTCACATAAGCCAAAGTATTTCATCAGACATTCTTCCCTATCTGCCTTACATCACATTTGGGCAATTACTACGTGCGAACTCTACACAACTATAATCTCACTCACTTATCATTCTTGTCAACATTCTTAACTTTTCACTTTACTAATCAAAGTATCCCTACCTGGGTACTATCACTTTACAACTCTAGCAATAAAGGGAAAACATATACGCTAGGTAAAATCGAATCTATCAACGCACGATGATTCAAAAGTTAATCGACATATACCAGAACTCCGCGATGTCGCCTCCCGATCCCGCCCAGAGTCACGCTATCTCGCGTTCAAGGACCGCCAACCATAAACTCCACTCGACTTCCACCACTACCGCTAACATCCAGACACCCGCCTCGGGAACGCATACCGCGGAGGAAAGCGGAATCAACCATCGGCATCATAGGTCGAGCTACCTCACCTGTTCTTTCTAAAAGGACATACTTAGAATATGGCCCTGACGGCCACAATAAAAGCAAACACCGTGCTATAACGCATTTCCGAACGACGCTTACTACATCCGAACATCGAGGAATAAGTGGCCTCGATCGAGAAAATCCTCGCTTCCTCGAGAACCTCGATCCTCGAGCTGGACCGCTCCTAAATACCATGGGTCAAATCTCCCACCCGTGAGCTGCGGGGTATGTACCGGGTAGGCTGATGAATATCTCACTGGCCACGAGGCACTCGGCCCAAAACTCACCGAATAACCAACCGATCTAGCCTCTTACGCAGATCTCTCGCTACCGCCTCTACCCTCGTGACACCTGTCAGATCGCCGAATAACCTCCCGCCGAGGAAATCAGAGCATTGCTATCTTGGTCAATAACATAATGGCTTCCTTCATGACCTTAAAGTCCGCCTCAATCGAGAAATCAGAGGCTCGTGCCGTGGTTCTCAAAACTCGCGAAGAAGAACTCGCCGATCGTGGAACCACATCCAGATAACCCGGGCATAAGCCCTATCAACTCTCTCGAGTCCGACTAGTAGCCTCGCTACTCCTTTGCCCTTCTCGGGCGGCCGCTGCTCCTCGAGGCATAATCAGAACACAAAAATACGCCGAGAGGAATTATCTTACTAACACGCTCTATGGCACGATCCAGAGTGAGAAGAATAGAAACTAACTCCTAAATGTCCCGTAGCCTCGCTTACGGGCGTGGCGCGCAACACACCGATAATCAAGACTTACTAGACACGGCCTCAGAACATTCCGAGGATCGATCGCTTCGATACCACTCACACACCCCGAACCTCAAGCATGGATCGTGCCCTACCCGCACCTTCTACCTTAACAACGCAAGTAAATCATGGAAATTAAATAACACCTCATTTTTTTTTAAAACAACGAACGCAAGCGGCAAAGCCGGCAAGGCTGCCATATATACATAAACAAAAGACACTACACCGCATACGAGTCCAATCCTACATATGAATACGCACTTGGTGAGTTAATCAAATACGACGACAAGGCCCCGCTGCACTAAAACTGCATAAAGCTCAGCATCAAGGATATATACCAAAAGATAAACTCCTCGACAGAGAGGAGCTATCCAAAATCCCGAAAGGTGATCCTACACCGCCGATCACCAAACAACAGACCTAAACTCGCAGATGAACGCACTTCAAGGAGGTCAAGACAAGAACGTACTGCATGTGAACAAGAAGCACTGTAATAAAATCATAATACTAAACAAAACAGAGACATGTATGATAGCCAACCTACAAGATACATAACACATAAGCAATATATCAAGTCGTGACGCAGCCCTCAAAGTCACTACTCAAATATAACTACGGGTCTCACGCCCATAATATCAATCACGCCTGGAATCCTTCCTCATCACGGCACCCATGATGTAATAACACCAATAAGGATACATGAACACCCGCCCCGTGTCCTAAATGCCTCGTGGTCTCATGCCCCTAATCCTACATCAGAAAAGCATGACCATAGGTAACACAATCAAATCTGGGACATATATGATAATCAAATTACAACACATTGTGCCTTACTAACAACGAGAGTAAACAGAGTATCCTTACAATATAAAATAGAAGCTCATGATCAAAACAGACCATCCGCCCGCAGATCATTTAACCATCCTACTCGGGACTATTTCACCAAGATAAAGCCGCTTGGACCCGCGTGAGGTATTCTCGCGACGGACTATTTCACCCGCATAAGCCCAGACGGACTCGCACGAGGTATTCCTCGCATAGGTCGGACCCGCCCGCACGGGACTATTTCACCCGCATAAGTCCTTACGACCGCACGAGGTATTCTCGCATCGCGGGTAGCAATTCCACTAACCGCAAATGCCACTAACCCGGAACGACCAAACGACTGATATACCAATAGCACACAACTGGCTATTTCCAGAACACATAGGCAAATCCTCAATTAATCAAGCCAAAGTCCTTACCAAGGCACACTTAGAATGATTCACAATCAATCAAGCCAAAGTACTTATCAAGGCATACTTAGACTAATTCTCAATTAATCAAGCCAAAGTACTTATCAAGGCATACATAGAATAATTCTCTTTTAACAAGTCAAAGTACTTATCAAGGCACACTTAGACAAATTCTCAATTTATCAAGCCAAAGTACTAATCAAGGCATACATAGAATAATTCTCTTGTAACAAGTCAAAGTACTTATCAAGGCACACTTAGACAAATTCTCAATTTATCAAGCCAAAGTACTAATCAAGGCATACATAGAATAATTCTCTTTTAACAAGTCAAAGTACTTATCAAGGCACACTTAGACAATTTCTCAATTTATCAAGCCAAAGTACTAATCAAGGCATACATAGAATAATTCTCTTTTAACAAGTCAAAGTACTTATCAAGGCACACTTAGACAAATTCTCAATTTATCAAGCCAAAGTACTAATCAAGGCATACATAGAATAATTCTCTTTTAACAAGTCAAAGTACTTATCAAGGCACACTTAGACAATTTCTCAATTTATCAAGCCAAAGTACTAATCAAGGCATACATAGAATAATTCTCTTTTAACAAGTCAAAGTACTACGTACGTACATTCTTTTATAAAAGACTCCTTTCTATGTAAAGCCCCAAGATACTAACACCCGTAGTATCAAGGTGTGTCTATTTTTCAAAGTAAGTTACTACACTTTTAGAAAACTCATTTCAAAGCTTGAAATCAAGTAACTCCAAATTTTCACAATCTAGGCAACTTATGCCGATTTAATCAAAATAGACAACTTTCTAAACCTTCCATAAAGCCGTTATAACCAACTTCCCATAAAGTCGTTATAACCCTTTATGGTTTTAGACGTATCCATTCCTTTAATAACCAAGAGACTTATACTATTAAAACCAAGTATCACATACTTACAAATCAAGTTCTCAACTTTCAAAATACTTCAAGTCTCTTAATAGTTAGAAAACAAGTTTTCTTCTACTTTTAAACCTCAAGTAACTTCACCCTTAACGCAAGTTACTTCTCTTAAATCATGTCATTTCTCCTCTTTAAATCAAATAAGTAAATCAATTATTTGACTCTAAAGTCATTATAATGACCTTTAGGTTTTAGAACTAAGGCACTAGCCAAAAGATTTGGAAACCACTTCCTTTTCAAGTCTCTATGTACTTTAAGAAAAATACCTTCACCTTTAAGAATCCAAACTTCACTAAGAAAATGGATTTTACAACTTACAATTTAACATCAAAGTACAATCATGAAGTACATAGAACAAATTCTATTCTAGGCAATCCAAATACAACCAAGGAACGGATCATTTAAGCGAGTAGAACATACTTTCTTAATCTTAAGGAATCATGCTAGAGAGAGATAGTTCACATACCTTTTCGGCAAATCCACGAGCTAAGCCGAATACACTGCACGTAGTGTTGTCAACCTATAATGGTCACAACAAGGTTATCAACTTCTAGTCTCTATGTAGAATAATACTAAGTATTTAGTCTCTAATTCTACGGAAAATCGGGCAGCACTTCCTTTGTTTCTACTCACTTTGCCACCTTTTTCAAGGCCGAATACAATAACCAACAAGCCATATTTAAGGCTCCAAACAACATCCAAACAAAGGGGATTACACGCCTTACTCTACGTGTAAAATTCGCCCCACAATTCATACCAAAAAGTATAATACTTTACTAGCCATTCTCGGCCAACATATAACCAATAACACTACGTCTTTTCCAATCATTTTCCAATTACAAGTTCTAAGGTCAACATGTTATTTAGTCATAACTACTTCAACAACTACAATTTCCTTCTTTATTCAACATGCGACGACTTAAACTAATAATCAACTTGAATTCCAATCTTAAAGCTAAACATGCTAGTTTTCGGATTAGGGTTCCAATAGCCAACATAATAATCAAACTTCGTAATATATAACTCATGCTTGCTAATAACCATAGCTACAATCAATAAGTAAGCTTAATTGCTAAAACGACAAAATTTATACCTTTCAAAGCCCTTAAAATTTCCAAGATTCAAAGTCGCGCCTTAGCAATTCTTAGCTCCTTTCCTTAGGTTCCAATCCGCTCCAAGCACTCCTTAGAGGCCTATGAAGAACCCATCTTCAAGTTCCATCTTTAAAGTCAAGAACTCACTTAGTTTCCGCTGCACTAACGTGAAAATGCTTTTTCCAAATCTTCTATTGAGATATCCTCACAATACCCTAAGGGACATCAAGTTAAAGTCTGTGGCTAATGGATCAAAACTACAAATTTTTCACGTGAGAGCTTAGCCAAACCCGAGAGCTCTTCTCCTCTCTCTAAGGGTTCTAATTTTTCTAAGTGTAGAAAATGCCAAGTCTTGCTACTAGTTAGTATATAACACATATCGAGGGTTTAGATGTCCACAAATGTGAGGTTAGGATGATTATCACAAGGATTGCTTACGTGGCAAGCTGACTAGTCAATTATGTCAAGCTTGCAAGACTTATCATCTACATAGGTCAAATGACCATTCTACCCTTGCATTTTCGTCCAAGACCACATGAGGGGTGCCACGTGTCGCCTCTCATTCGTCCCATAAAATTCCATAACCTCTGGCCCCACAAAATGCAAAATTTCTGTGGGCCCCACATGACCAAATCCGTAAAAATAAATTTCCATAATATTAATAAGTTCCATACTCTTTAAATAATGCCTTTTGAGAATCAAATTCTCAACAACGAACATGTTTCCTTTCCGATGTCCGGAAGATTTTCCGTCGGAAAAACAATTCTTCCTTTCGTACTAATTTTCCAAGTCTTGTTTCCTTACGTACATTCTCTTATACATGTCCTGGACTTACGGGGTGTAACAATAGGTAAGTTACACCCAACTCGAGGTACTTTCATTTAATGTCAAAGTCCGGGTTTTAACCCCAAAGTACTACATACGTTAAATTCTCTTAAAAGATTTACTCCATTTACAAAGGTCACCCGATACCCGTAGTATTAAAATAGAGTGACTAACATTTTTAAATAAACCAACACACTTTCCTTTTTAAAATCAAGTAACAACATTCTTTTCCAAAAGTTCAAGTTTGCCTAATTTCAAATACTCAAGTCTCTTATTTTCGAAAGATTTCATAGTTCATAGTCTTCATCACTTATTAACGTAATTCTCTTTTTAAATAATTTGAGTAACGTATGCCTTATGTGTGAGTAGGTTATTCTTGTTTATAACAATCTTATTAACGCAGCCATGATCTAGGAAATGTAATACAATTTTGTCTTATCTTAGCTTATATGCAGATGGAGGTTTCTACTGGTTTTAATATAATTACTTATTTGTCAATACATTTTCCTTTATTAACGCTGCAGTGGTTCGTTCGATACTTATTCTCATTTCCGAACCAAGAAACATTATTGTTTAAAAACCAAGTACTCATTACTCACGAATGAGGTTTCACACTTTTTAACAACTTTCATATCAATTCAATTAAGTCAAGTCTCTTAACTTCTAAAATCAATAAACCATTCTTTTTATCTCTCTTAAGTCGTTATTGTTACACCCCGTATTTTCAGGACATGCTTTAAGAACGTACGTAAGAACTCGCAAGTGTTAAGATTTGAGACTTGTAAAAAAATTTATCGGAATTGTGAAATTGTCGGAAAACGTAATATTGTGACGAATGGGAGGCTACACTTGTCACCCCCTTATTGATGCTCGACTAAATAGGCATGGCCAAAATGGTCATTGACCATAGTCTTAAGATGACAAAGTCTTCCTATTAATGAGCTTGAGTTTCTTGACCAAAGTCAAAGGTTCCAAGTCTTGATATTTTATAAGACTTCATCTAAACCACCCATTTGGTTACATCTTAACCCTCCATGCCCCTTTATTACACTACTAGTAGCAAGAGTATGTCATTACACTTAGAAAAATTTCCACAAAATTGAAGAACTCAAGGAAGAGCTCTCGGCTTCCCTCCACTTTCAAAAGGAAATTTTTTCGCTTCATGTCCAATAAGCCCCACACTTTAAAACCAAGGTTCCTATGTGTATCAGGAATATCTCAATAGAAAATCTCGGAAAAAATAGTTTTCTGTTAGTCGCAGTTTAAAACCTAGTGGCTTTCTAGGTTTTGGATCGAGGTTTGAAGGAAAGTTGTTGGTGTGGTTCTAAGGGTCTCAAGGAGCGGATTGAGGTGTCTTGACGAGGCTCTAGGTTTCTAAGGAGCAACTTCGGTTTTGAAGATCGATTACAATTGCTGAGGTATAATCTTGTTCTTTGAAAGTGTTACAAGATTATTTATATTGTTGTTGTTTGCTTTACATGTTGCTAGCACGGTTGTTAAGTTGAAGTTTATAAGTATTATGGATTACTTGTAGCTTAAGTTCAAAATGAAAAGTAAGTCATGTTGTTGAATACAATTTGATCGTTACTGTAATCGCCGCACGTAATTGACTCAAGATTCTAGTAGTTATATTTGGTCGCGACTAGATATCATGTTATGCTACCAAGTTGGATTGAAATGGAAATTGAATAAGAATTGGTATTGTTGAACTCAAGGTGGCGAATTTGTACTGTGGTTTGTATAGTTTATTATTTGTATTGGACTACCTTCTATATTGTTGTGAGCCAATTGGGGCTGTTTGGTAATTGTATTCGGCCTTGAAAAAGGTGTCAAAGTGAATAGAAACAAAGGAGGTGTTGTCCGATTTTCCGTAGAATTTAGCGACTAAGCACCTAGAATATTCTACGTCATAAGAGGTTAACGGACGATTGTGACCATTATAGTCAAGTACTAAGTATAGCGATCCTACCAAGGATGGATTAGCTATCAAGATTGAAGTACTTTGGAGCATTTTGCTACGTGTCGATAATCGCCGCGAGGTATGTGAACCTCTTCTTTCTTTGGCATGATCTCACGATGAAATCTCCATGTGATAGTATTTCAAGATTTCTTCTACTCTTAGAAGTTAAGAAGTATTTGCATTGTTAAATCTAAGTTAAGAGTATGTTTAAATTGTCCTAAGTCCTTACTAGGTCTTATGGGAGACGTTGGTAAGAATGGTTATGAAGTTATGAGATTTGATTTAAAGGCTATGTGTCTTGATTTGTTTAAAGTAAGTAAGTGGATTTTATGTTCTAAAATGACTTGAATTTATATGTGAAAAGGGGATTGATTTTAAAAGTGGAAGTTATATGATTTTAAGAGAATAAGTTACTGGTTTTGGAAGTTGTATGGAACTTTATATTTTTTTATAAGTATAAGTAAACGGACTTTAAAGAATGTATGTTATGAAGTTTTAAGACTATGAACTTTGGTTGTCTTTGAAGGATTTTGAAACTTTATTTTTCAAGTTATGGACTTGATTTCTAAAGTATTGATGACATGATTTTATAAGTATGTTTACATGATTTTAAAGAGTGTATGCTACGAGGTGTTAAGACTATAAGCCTTGATTTTATAAGTGGAAATGACTTAATTTTACAAAGTATGGCTTCTTAATTTATTTCAAAAGTTAAGAAGATGGCTTCCAAAAGAGTATGTGACTTGAGCTTTAAAAAAGAAAGGAGTTCTATGATTCTTTTCAAGTATGTATGTACGTAGTATTTTGGATCTAGTTTTCCTAATGTTGTAAGAATAAAAGTGTCTTAAGTTCTCTAAAATGAAAGGTTGTTATAACAACTTTATGGGAAGTTGTTATGACGACTTAAGCAAAGAGTAATAAGACTGGTTAAAATGTTATGTATGAAGGATACACCGAGCCTACAAATAGGCTGACATTATGAGATAGATACACCGAGCCTACAAATAGGCGGATTACGCATGAGATACACCGAGCCTACAAATAGGCCGGATTACGCATGAGATACACCGAGCCTACACATAGGCCGGATTACGCCATATTACCCCGAGCCTACACATAGGCCGGTTACGCTATCTACACCGAGCCCCACAAAGTGGCCGGATTATGCTACATGATTCCACAGTACACCGAGCCCCACAGGCGGGCCGGATTATGCTACATGATTCCACAGTACACCGAGCCCCACAGGCGGGGCGGATTATGTCACATGATTCATCAGTACACCGTGTCCCGCAAATGGGTCGGATTATGTTATGTAAGATATGTAAGTTATGTGAAAAAGACTGGATTAAACTCTTAAGTATGTATGTAAGAATATAAGGTTAATTCTTATTGAAAGAAGGAAAAGAACGGTTAATATACGATTGATTTCGGGAGTTAAAATGACATTCTTGTACATACCACGATCGTATCGCGGCGTTATTTCGCTCCATATTCGCACTGTTATAATCGACTTCTTCGGGCCGCGCTCATGCCCGCAGTGATAGGTACATGTTGGCGATCCTTGCTCTAGGATCTCTCGATCGCTGGAAGGAAGCCCTTTCACTCCGAGGCTTATCTTTTGGTACGGCTTCTCGACGTGGTAGACTTATATACATTCAGGTATGGCGGCCCCGTCCCGCCGCATTGAAATTCTGAGGTCTGTAGTTACATATTTTGGGTCGGTTTGTAAAAGGAAAGCGGATGGATCACTTGTTATGTATATGTACGTTGTCTGAAGGTAGCCTTATCGCCAACCCGTGGTTTAATTTCTCGTTATTTTATTTTATAAGTTTCATGTATGTTCCGCCGCTATTCTCTCGATGTATATCAACAGGGTGCCTGTGTAGGGCACCGCCGCGCCCGGCCTGGTCGTGACAAAAGTGGTATCAGAGCGCTTAGTCCTCTGAAGGTGTCTACACCGTGTCTAGTAGAGTCTTGATTATCGTGTGTTGTGCACCACATCTATAATCGTGAGGTCGCAGGACATTTAGGATTGGTTTCATTCTTCTCACTCGAGATCGTACATAGAGCGTGTTGTTAGTGGTCGCCTCCCAACGAGTTATGCTGATCGCAGCTACGAGAAAGCAGCGCCGACCAGAACGACTATGTGGATTGCGATCCGTGCTGGTAATGATTATAGTATAGTTGGTATTGTGACATACATCTATACGGAGTTATGTATGAGGGTCAGACGCATGTTGCCTAGAATGATTTTAGATTACCAGGAATTAGTAAAGACTAACTAGATACCGGGAAGGTATGGAAAATGTTAATGAATTTTCGCCAAGGTTTTGTGTTTTATTCGAGATAATTGGGAAAGGATGAGCTGTCTGATAGGGTAGTGAACCCTTAAGAAGCCATGTTAAGGAACCTAACGGAATGTCATGTTAATAGATTGTCGCTGAGTGTTTAAGAGAATGGTACGTATGAAGTCCGAGATAGAGTAAGCGTGGTCATTGGATCGAGACAACATGGTTAGTGGTATTATGAGAAGTTTTTGTACCCGCTACGGGGACCGATAAGGTAGGCTTGGAGCATGGAAATCGCGAGCCTAAGAATATCACGACCGTCGAGACCTTAGATGTACAAGGTCTTCTGCAGAAAGATTTATTATAGACCAAGAATAAGAGTTATGCGACGGCGACGGGGTGGGACTCGCGGGTCTCCCCATGGCCCGGAATAGAGTAGGATCAGTTGGTAGTAGTTCCGCCACGCGATTGGGTCACGAGGCCGCGCGCCCAAGTCTAGTTAATTGTTTTACTGTTCGTGGACGCTGCCCACCGAACCAGCCGCGAAAGCCTAAATGGCCTTATGTTGTTTTATAGAGTGACTCCAAAGGTTCGAGGCCGCAGTCGGCATGGAAGTTATGTATGTATGTTAGAAGGAGTTGAAGTACGAAAATATAATCTCTTTGGGCTTACGATGGATGATACGCGCGCAAGCGTATTAGGGCCACGTGTGGCATCATGGTATGTCGGGTGGTGAAAGGAAACTATGTCGCTAATTATAAGTTTGATCAAAGAACATTCGAGGACGAATGTTTCTAGGAAGAATGTTACACCCCGCATTTTCGTGACATGCTTTAAGAACGCACGTAAGAACTCGCAAGTGTTAAGATTCGAGACTTGTAAAAAATTTATCTAATTGTGAAATTGTAAAACGTAATATTGTGATTTAATGGGAGGCGACACTTGTCACCCCCTTATTGATGCCTTGGACGAAATAGGCATGGCCAAAATGGTCATCGACTATAGTCTTAAGATGACAAAGTCTTCCTATTAATGAGCCGAGTTTCGACCAAAGTCAAAGGTTCCAAGTCTTGATATTTTATAAGACTTCATCTAAACCACCCATTTGGTTACATCTTAACCCTCCATGCCCCTTTATTACACTACTAGTAGCAAGAGTATGTCATTACACTTAGAAAAATTTCCACAAAATTGAAGAACTCAAGGAAGAGCTCTCGCTTCCTCCTCCACTTTCGAAAGGAAAATTTTTCGTTTCTTGTCCAATAAGCCCCACACTTTAAACCAAGGTTCCTATGTGTATTGTAGGAATATCTCAATAGAAAAATCTCGGAAAAAATAGTTTCCGGGTTAGTCGCAAAGCTAAAACCTAGTGGCTTTCTAGGTTTTGGATCGAGGTTCAAGGAAAGGTGTTGGTGTGGTTCTGGGCGGTCTCAAGGAGCGGATTGAGGTGTCTCACGAGGCTCTAGGTTTCTAAGCGAGCAACTTCGTTTTGAAGATTGATTACAATTGTTGAGGTATAATCTTGTTCTTTGAAAGTGTTACAAGATTATTTATATTGTTGTTGTTTGCTTTATATGTTGCTAGCACGGTTGTTGTTGAAGTTTATAAGTATTATGGATTACTTGTAGCTTAAGTTCGAAATGAAAAGTAAGTCATGTTGTTGGAATACACTTTGATCGTTACTAGAATCGTCGCATGTAATTGACTCAAGATTCTAGTAGTTATATTTGGTCGCGACTAGATATCATGTTATGCTACCAAGTCGATTGAAATGGAAATTGAATAAGAATTGGTATCGTTGAACTCAAGGTACGAATTTGTACTTGTGGTTTGTATAGTTTATTATTTGTATCGACTACCTTCTATATTGTTGCGAGCCAATCGGGCTGTTTGGTAATTGTATTCGCCTTGAAAAAGGTGGCAAAGTGAATAGAAACAAAGGAGGTGTTGTCCGATTTTCCGTAGAATTTAGCGACTAAGCACCTAGAATATTCTACGCTTGAAGTAAGAGGTTAATGGACGATTGACCATTATAGGTTGAAGTACTAAGTATAGCGATCCTACTTGAAGGATGGATTAGCTATCAAGATTGAAGCACTTTGCAGATTTTGCCACGTGTCGATAATCGCCGCGAGGTATGTGAACCTCTTCTTTCTTTGGCACGATCCTATGTATGAAATCTCCACGTGATAGTATTTCAAGATTTCTTCTACTCTGAAGTTAAGAAGTATTTGCATTGTTGAATCTAAGTTAAGAGTATGTTTAAATTGTCCTAAGTCCTTACTAGGTCTTATGAGAGACGCTGTAAGAATGGTTGAAGTTATGAGATTTGATTTAAAGGCATGTGTCTTGATTTGTTTAAAGTAAGTAAGTGGATTTTATGTTCGAAAATGACTTGAATTTATATGTGAAAAGGGGATTGATTTTAAAAGTGGAAGTTATATGATTTTAAGAGAATAAGTTACTTGGTTTTGGAAGTGTATGGAACTTTTTTTTTTTTTTTATAAGTATAAGTAAATGGACTTTAAAGAATGTATGTTATGAAGTTTTAAGACTATGAACTTTGGTTGTCTTTGAAGGATTTTGAAACTTTATTTTTCAAGTTATGGGACTTGATTTCTAAAGTATTGATGACATGATTTTATAAGTATAAGCGGCATGATTTTAAAGAGTGTATGCTACGAGGTGTTAAGACTATAAGCCTTGATTTTATAAGTGGAAATGACTTAATTTTACAAAGTATGGCTTCTTAATTTATTTCAAAAGTTAAGAAGATGGCTTCCAAAAGAGTATGTGACTTGAGCTTTAAAAAAGAAAGGAGTTCTATGATTCTTTTCAAGTATGTATGTACGTAGTATTTTGGATCTAGTTTTCCTAATGTTGTAAGAATAAAAGTATCTTAAGTTCTCTAAAATGAAAGGTTGTTATAACAGATTTATGGGAAGTTGTTATGACGACTTAAGAAGTAGTAATAAGACGGGTTAAAATGTTATGTAAGGAAGGATACACCGAGCCTACAAATAGGCCGGATTACGTTATGAGATACACCGAGCCTACAAATAGGCTGGATTACGTTATGAGATACACCGAGCCTACAAATAGGCGGACACGCATGAGATACACCAAGCCTACACATAGGCTCTGACACGCCATATTACCCCGAGCCTACACATAGCCGGTTACGCTATCTTACACCGAGCCCCACAAGCGGGCTTGATTATGCTACATGATTCCACAGTACACCGAGCCCCACAGGCGGGCCGGATTATGCTACATGATTCCACAAGACACCGAGCCCCACAAAGCGGGCTGACATGTCACATGATTCATCAAGACACCGTGTCCCGCAAACGGGCCGGATTATGTTATGTAAGATATGTAAGTTATGTGAAAAGACCGGATTAAACTCTTAAGTATGTATGTAAGAATATGAGGTTAATTTATTGAAAGAAAGAAAGGAACTAATATACGATTGATTTCGAGTTAAAATGACATTCTTTGTACATACCATGATTTGGCATCGTATGCGTTATTTCGCTCCATATTCTGCACTGTTGTGATCGATTTCTTCGGGGATGCGTTCATACCCGCAGGTGATAGGTACACAGGTTGGTGATCCTTGCTCTTAGGATCTCTGATCAGTTTTTGGAAGGAAGCCCTTTCACTCCGGAGGCTTATCTTTTGGTACGGCTTCCGATGTGACTTATGTACATTCAGTGGTACGATGGCCCGTCCCGCCGCAGCTTGAAATTCTTAGAGGTCAGAGTTACATATCATGGGTCGGTTTGTAAAAGGAAAGGGATGTGGATCGCCGTTGTTATGTATATGTTTGTGTGTCATGAAGGTAGCCTTATCGGCTAACCCGTGGTTTAATTTCTCGTTATTTTATTTTATAAGTTTCATGATGTCTACCGCTATTCTCTCGATGTATACAACAGGTGCCTGTGTAGGCACCAGCGCGTGCCCTGGTCGGTCGTGATGCTTATGCCTAACTTCCCATAAAGCTAGTATAACTCTTAAACTTTCAAAACCAAGTATTACTCTTCTTTCAAAAACGATTCTTAATTCTTTTGAAATACTTCGAGATTCTTATTATTTAAAACTCAAGTCAAAAGACATCGAAGTAAAACCACGTTCAGTTAACACACGACGCTCACCGCATTCATATATATTCTTTTAAAATATCATGCTCAAGAGGATAGGAAGAATCACATACCTCGCGACGATTATCGACTATTAGCAAAACGCTCCAAAGTACCGTAATCCTGCTAGCCTTTTCCACCCTTCGAGTAGAATACGCTACTCGCAGTACTTCAACCTATAACGGTCATATAAGTCTATCAACGTCTAGACTACTCTGTAAAAATAATTCTAGATACAGATTCCTTATTCTATGGAAAATCAAGACTTCCCTACCCAAACTACACAAGTTCATCAGAATACAAATTCCATGTAAGTACAGTTCAATCTTCTTCTTCTTTTATACCATCCTTATATATATATCCTATACTCATTTCTATACTACTACAGTATGTAATTTCCAATTACAATAGAAGGACAAGAGTATTTACCTCGATAAGCCCAAAATTATCCAAGTTTATATGTCGATCCTGAGCAACGTTTAGCTCCTATTCTGAACGCTCCAATTCGCTCCAAGAACCCTTAGAAGTTCTCCACAACTTCTACTTAACACTTCAACCGACTATGAAGATTTTCACGAGAACAACTCAAGAGGAGGGGGGTTTGTTTCGGCCAAGGCCTCTCAAAGGGGGAGGGGAACCTTGGACGAAAACTACACTAAGGGGGGAGGGATTTTGCCTTGAAATTTCACAAGTGTGGATGAAGAAATAGTCTTGCATTAGAGGGTTATTTATAGGACATTCAATGGCCAAGATCGAGGCGTGGAGGCAAATGGAGGTGGAGATTTGGACAAGTGTTGTGTGGGTCCCACTTGCTCATCTACTACACAAAATATCACAAAATATCCTACCTAATCCTTGACCAAAAACAAAGGCCAAAAACGTACTAACTTTCTAATCTTGATCGCCCACTCGAGGGTGACAAGTGTCGCCTCTCGCTGGTCCAAAATATTTCATCTCTCGAAAAATCCGCAAAAATTATAAATGTTGCAACCGTAATTTTCCTTCGCAAAGTCCGAAAACGCTTCGCCGGAAAAACAATTCTTTTCATTGTGAACAAATTTCGTCCCTTTGCCTACTTAAGGCTTAAACTTCAGACGACGCCTCACGCATACATACTCTGGAATTACGGGGTATAACATTCTCCCCTCCTTAGAAACATTCGTCCCGAATGTTCCTTCTCAAGATGGATAACGATAAAGTTCCTCTTAACTTAAACAAGTTGCCAATGCCACACCTGGCCACAAAATAACACACGCGCAAATACTTAACCCACGTCAATGGGGAATCACCTCTAGCATTACAAAATAACACACGCGCAAAGCTCCCACCCAAGGTCTAAAAGATATTCCCTTCGCACCTTTACTACACCAAAGTAATGATCATTTTTATTCTCTCAGCACATGTTCACTTCTTTCCTTAATCGTCGTACCCTTCTCGAACACTTGAACTTTTTCTAGTATACGTACCATACTTCAATCATCACTTCAGTTTCCAAAATCTTTGGAGTTACTACCTCCAAACTTGGTCATCTTACTAGCCTCGAATTTCTTCAAGGCCGTTCCCGGCCTTCACGATCCGATTCTGGTCGAACATATCCACGAACTCATACGATGGTTACCTAAACTTGGGCCTAGCACCCTCGTGACCCTACCACCCAGCAGGACCACCTCGAACTGACCCCACCCCAAACCGGGCTGCGGGTCGACCCGCAAATGGTCCTCAACCCGACCCGCTATTGCGCCAAACTATTGTTCCCCCGAACCGGAACAATCTCACTAATCGCGTCACGAAAACCTAGTGGTCTTTTTAGCTCAACTACCCTCTTTCATTTCACCCTACTCAGGGACCTATCATACAAATATATTTCACGCATACAATGCACTCCGACAAAGGTCAACATAAACATAAATCTTTTACTCAAGATGGCCTCGCATCTAAGGTCTCTACGTAAAATGTTCTAAGGTTCATACCTTCCCTGTCCCCATACTTATCCTTTCAACTAACCATGTCTCTAAACCACAATATACACAACGCTTATCCGCATATAGTACTCAACATATAATCATCGATCACGCATGCTAATCTCTAGAGGTTAAGGATATACCAAAAAATAGGCGGTTCAAAGGATCATAAAACTGGAACTCCCACCGCGACCTCGCCAGATCACGGCATGAACATCCTGCCTAGCTATGTGTTATACCCCGTATTTCCAGAGTATGTACGTGAGGGCGTACGTACAAAAGTTTAAGCCTTAAGTTAGGCAAGGGACGAAATTTGTGCACAACTAGCGAAAAAAATCATTTTCCGGATTTCATGGCGGAAAATTACTGCAACATTTATAATTTTTATGGATTTTTCCGAGAGATGAAATTTTTGGACCAACGAGAGGCGACACTTGTCACCTCTGGGCGGTCAAGTTGAACTAACTTGGCACGTTTTTGCCTTTAATTTTTGTCAAGGATTAGGTAGGATATTTGCGGTAGATTGATAAGGTGGGACCCACACACACATGTCCAAATCCCCACCCTCCACTTGCCATCCACTTTCCTTAATCTTGGCCATTGATTGGCCTATAAATACCCCTCTAATGCAAGACTATTTCTTCATCCACACTTGTGAAAATCCAAGGAAAAATCCCTCTCCCCTCAAGCTTTCATTCAAGCCACCCTCCCCTTTGGAAGGCTCCTGGTCGAAACCCTCCTCATAGTGGTGCTAGCCAAACACACACCCCCTTGGTAGAAAAGTATTCTCCAAGTATTGTTACTTATTCCAAAATACTCGCCCAAATACCTTGTAGTATTCCAAGGTTACACCTATACTAAAAGCCCATAAATACTATTATACTTCCTTCAAATACAAAACGAAACCCTAAGGAAAATCTTCATAATGGGTTAGTATTAAGAAGTTGCGAGAACTTCTAAGGGTTGTTTGGAGCGGGTCGAGCGCTCGAATGTGAGCTAAACGTTGCTCGTGATCGACATTAAAACTTGGATAATTTTGGGCTTATCGAGGTAAATACTATTGTCCTTCTATTGTAATTGGAAATTACATACTATAGTAGTATAGAAATGAGTATAAGACGTATATAAGGATGGTATAAAAGAAGAAAATTGAATTGAAATCACATCAGAAGAATATTAAAGAAGACTAAATCAGATTTACATAGATCGTATTTACAAAGAGACTCGTGTAGTTTGGCGGGTAGGGAAGCGCCCAATTTTCCGTAATAAGGAATCTTGTATCTAGAAGTATTCTACAGAGTAGTCTAGACGCTGATAGACTTATATGACCGCTATAGTCAAGATCGCGAGTAGCGATAATACCGGGCGGTGGAAAAGGATAGCAGGATTACAAGATTGAGCTATTTGCTAATAGACGATAATCGCCGCGAGGTATGTGATTCTTCCTATCCTCTCGAGCATGATATTTTAAAAGAATATATAAAGTACTAGACGACGCGTGTTAATCGAACGTGGTTTTACTTCATGTCTTTTGACTTGAGTTTTAAATTATAAAGAATCTTGAAGTATTTCAAAAGAATTAAGAATCGCATGAAAGAAGAGTAATGCTTGGTTTTAAAAGCTAAGAGTTATACTAGCTTTACGGAAGTTAGGTATAACGACTTAAGAGAGATAAAAAGAATGGTTTATTGATTTTAGAAGTTAAGAGACTTGATCTTAAAAGATAAGAGACTTGACTTAATTGAATTGATATGAATGTTGTTAAAAAGTGTGAAATCTCATTCGTGAATAATGAGTACTTGGTTTTTAAAGAATAATGTTTTACTGATTTCGGAAAAGAGAACAAGTATCGAACGAACCACTACAGCGTTAATAAAGGAAAATGTATTGACAAATAAATAATTATATTAAAACCAGTAGAAACCTCCATCTGCATAGAAGCTAAGATAAGACAAAATTGTATTACATTTCCTAGACTATGGCTGTTTTAGTAAGATTGTTATAAACAAGAATAACCTACTCACACATAAGGCATATGTTGCTCAAATTGTTTTAAAATAGAATTACGTTATTAAGTGATTAAGACTATGAACTATGAAATCTTTCGAAAATAAGAGACGTGAATGTTTGAAATTAGGCAATCTTGAACTTTGGAAAATAATGTTGTAACTTGATTTTAAAAGGAGAAGTGTTTTGGTTTAAAAAGGAAAGTATGGAAGTTGTTTTGGTTTACTTAAAAATGTTAGTCACTCTATTTTTATAATACGGCATCGGTGACCTTTGTAAAAGAAATGGATCTTTTAAAAGAATTTAACGACGACGTAGTACTTTGGGGTTAAAACTCGGACTTTGGCATAAAATGAAAGTACCTTGAGTCATGTGTAACTTGCCTATGTTTGCGTGTGATAGCCTTGTCATGCTAGTATTGTATTTCTATACCACCGCCTCTCAATGGAGGTCGATCGACGATTTGTTATGATCTTACTCGACGCATCGCAGTGACGGAGGATTCCACGTGCGCCCCGCTGTAGCGCTATTCCACGGACTAGCTCTCCACGAGGTTTTTACCGATTCGCCTCGGTATCCGGTAGTTAGCCTTCACACTTGCCCCGCTCGCTTTAGTGGCGACCGTGAAACGCCTGTATTTGGTAGTTAGCTCAGATTGCCCCGCCACCACGTGACACGGCTTTGGTATCCGTAGTTCGCCAGACTTGCCCCGTGACGCCTTCGGGCGAGTCTCGTGACGCGCCTTGGTATCCGTAGTTAGCCCTCAGATTTGCCGGCCACCACGTGACACGACTTTGGTATCCGTAGTTGGCTTTCATTTGCCCCGTATCATCTTCGTGGTTTGGTTGTATAGTATTGTTAGTACGGCTTGGTATCCGTAGTTGGCTTTCGACTTGCCCCGATCGCTGATGACGCGCTTTGGTATCCGGTAGTTAGCCTTCGTGACTTGCCCCGCACGCTTTGCCATGACTCGCGGGACTCGTGTTTATGTGTACTCGTGTTATTATATCATAGATCGCCATGGCGAAGGTATTCCACGGCACGATTGATGCCGCGGGCGCGAGACCCATAGTTATATTCGAGTGATGACTTTGGCGCGAGTCCCCGACTTGACATGATCGCTATTTATCAGGATCGTAGTTTGCTATCATACATGTCTCCCGCTTTATATAGACTACTATGATTTCATTTATGATTTTCGCCACATACTGCAATGTTATCGACTTCCTTCGGGCCGCGTTCACGCCGCAGTGAGGTACACCGCTTGTTGATCCTCGCCATGATCACGCTCAACAGATTGGGAAGCTCCGCTTCTCCGAGGCTTATCTTTCGTATAGTCCCCTCACCGTAGTACTTGTACATCTGTGGTAATGGCGGGCCCCGTCCCGCCACGTTGTATAAAAACTCTTAGAGTCCTGTAGTAATCGCAAGTGTGGTTTGTAAGGATGAATCGCTCAAACTTTGTATATATATATATATATGCCGAAAGACGACTTTCTCTCGTATAAATGTGTCTCATTTTACATTTGATTCATGTCTTGTTTTTATGTTCCGCCGATTTCTGATGTCAGATCACTACGGTGTCGTGGTAAGGCACTACCACTGCCCGGATCGGGTCGTGAAAAAGTGGTATCGAGCGCTTAATCCTGAAAGTGTCTGCATCGTGTCAGTAGAAGTCTTGATTATCGGCGTGTTGCGCACCACATCTATAATCGTGAGGTCGCAGGACATTTAGATTGGTTTCCATTCTTCTCATTCCGAGATCGTGCCTGAGTCAGGTTATGTCGACCTCCGACGACTGGCGCTTTTACCGCTATGCCTCCGCAGTGCAACCCGCCCAGACGGGCAAGGCAGCAAGGAAGCCGCTAGTAGGACGCAGAGGAGTACGGGGCGCAGCCCGCCATTACCGAGATAGTGCTTCAGACGGCGAAGTTTTGCGACGCCGCCAAATTTCAAAGAAGCTAGAGTCGCAGCAGCCGTCGCCGAGACCACAAGACTCGAGCCTCCACCCCACACCGGAGCAGGAGTCGGGTACGCGAGATGGCCCGCTTATTGGCCGTGATAGTGGCAAGGCACGAGGATAAGCCGGACGCAATTCGATTCCGTGAGTACCCGTAGTTCACCCGAGCGGATAGTTTGAGATCGCGACTTTCGAGTCGCACCGCTAGTGTTTTATGGATCGAGGCTCGAGGATGATCCGCAGGAGTTCATCCGACAGCTACAACGGATCGCGAGAGTGATCAAGGCTTTGGAGACCGAGCCGCTGGTCTTAGGTTCGCATCGGCCGCGGATACCGCAATGATCGTTTGATTCGCGAGCCGTCCCGGGAAGATGCGCAGCCTATTCGGGGACGCAGTTCTCGAGGCATTTCTTGTACATTTCGCCTCCACAGATGGCGAGGGCTCGGCCGGCAGATTTTTGATATCGAGGCAGACGGCGCACGGCTCGGGAGTACAACGTGGAGTTTGGCTCACTAGCCTGACGCCCCCGCCAAGTAGCGGCACGGGGACAGAGGCACCGCCACGCCACCGGCTCACGACTACTTGGCGCAGGCTTGTTCAGCGTAGCTCTTCACCGGCACGGACATTGCCCGCACGCAGCTTATGCACTGGGCGCGAGCGGAGAGGTCGACTGAACGATCGAGATCGCAGAAGAGGCCGCAACAGCAGGTCCTTGGTGACTTTCGAGGCGGACCGCTCAAAGAAGAAAGTTATGTACCTCCGCCAAGACAGAGTGGTCCTCCACGCTTCTGGACCTTCGATATTCGGGAGCGTGTCGTGGCTCCTGTGTTTCAGATTTTCGGGAGTAGGAGTGCTCACGGACGAGGCCACCCTTGTCTCAGCAGGGCCGCTAGGAAAAATTCATGCGAGAGTGTCGTACTAATTTGGGAGATTGTTATGCTCGCGCCAACGTGGCCATTTGGCGAGATCGTCCACCAGAGATAGCACCGTGGGATAGTACATGCACTTAGATCATTTGGCGGTTCTTCACCTTCCATAGCTAGGTCGATGTTCATACACCGGCAGCCACGCAGAGGTCGCGGAAGTTCAGCTTTAGCGGCTTTGAACCGCCTATTTTTCGTGCATATCCTTAACCTCTAGAGTTTAGTACGCGTGATACGATAATTATATGTTGAGTACTATGTACAGCATAGCGCTGTGTATATTGTGTTTTAGAGACACGGTTAGTTGAAAGAATAAGTATGGGATGAAGGTATGAACCTTAGAATATTACACACGAGAGGTGTAAGTGCCGTCTCTAATAAAAGATTTTACTGCTAGTCTTTGTCAAAATACTGTATGCGATAAATGTATCAGGATAATTCCTGGTTGTGTAAGATGAAAGTGGTAGTTCTCGGACTTGAATAGGTAAGATTGTTCCGGACGGAACAAGAGTTCGAGCGACATTGCCAAGTCGAGGACCATTTCCGGGTCAACCCGCGCCCGTAGTATGCTGGGCCGGCTGAGGTGGTACCGCTGTGGTAGGGTCGAGGGTGTTAGGCCCGAGATTAGATGACCATCGATGAGTTCGTGGATATGTTCGCACCGTAATGATCGTGAAGGCCAGAATGGCCTTAAAGAAGATCGAGGCTAGTAATATGACCAAGTTCGAGGTAGTGACTCGTAAATTTTGGGAATCAAGTAATGACCAAGTATGGTATGTATACTAGAAGAGTTCAAGTGTTCGGATGGCACGACGAGTAAGGAAAGAAGTGAACACGTACGAGAGAATAGAAACGATCATTACTTTGTGAAGTAAAGGTGCGGAATATCTTTTAGACCGCGGAAGCTTTGTACCGCTAGAGGTGATTTCTGACTTGGGTTAAGTAATTGCGCAGTTATTTTGTGGCAGCGTGGCATCGCAACTTGTTAAGAGGAACTTTATCGTTATCCGCTTGAGAAGGAACATTCGATTTAATGTTTCGAGGGAGAATGTTATACCCGTATTTCCAGTATGTAATGCGAGGCGCACGCAAAAGTTTAAGCCTTGGTTAGGCAAGGACTAAATTTGTGCACAACTAGCTTAAAAGAATCGCTTTCCGACGAAACGCTTTTCCGACTTTCATGGGAAAATTACTGCTGCAACATTTATAATTTTTATGGATTTTTCCGAGAGATGAAATATTTTGGACTAACGAGAGGCTTACACTTGTCACCTCATGGGCGGCCAAGTTGGACGAACTTGGGCACGCTTTTGCCTTTAATTTTGTCAAGGATTAGGTAGGATATTTGTGGTAGATCGATAAGGTGGGACCCACACACATGTCCAAATCCCCACCCTCCACTTGCCCTCCACTTGCCTTAATCTTTGCCATTGATCGGCCTATAAATACCCTCTAACGCAAGACTATTTCTTCATCCACACTTGTGAAAATCCAAGGCAAAATCCTCTCCCCTTCAAGCTTTCGCCCAAGCCACCCTCCCCTTTGGAAGGCCCTCGCCGAAACCCTCCTAGTGGTGCTAGCCAAACACACCCCGCCTTGGTAGAAAAGTATTCTCCAAGTATTGTTACTATTCCAAAATACCTTGGCCCAAATACCTTGTAGTATTCCAAGGTTACACCTATACTAAAAGCCCAAAAATACTATTATACTTCCCTTCAGTCACAAAATGAAACCCTAAGGAAAATCTTCATACGGGTCAAGTATTAAGAAGAAGTTGCGTAGAACTTCTAAGGGTTGTTGGAGCGTTGGAGCGCTCGCACAGTGAGCTAAACGTTGCTCAGGATCGACATTAAAACTTGGATAATTTTGGGCTTATCGAGGTAAATACTATTGTCCTTCTATTATAATTGGAAATTACATACTGTAGTAGTATAGAAATGAGTATAAGACGTATATAAGGATGGTATAAAAGAAGAGTGAAATCACATCAGAAGAATATTAAAGAAGAAGACTAAACTATACTTACATAGGACTGTATTTACGAGACTCATGAGTTTCATGTAGGGAAGTTGCCCAATTTTACGAGAATAAGGAATCTTGTATCTAGAAGTATTCTACAGAGTAGTCTAGACGCTGATAGACTTATATGACCGCTATAGTCAAGCATCGCGAGTAGCGATTCTACTCGGGGTGGAAAAGGCTAGCAGGATTACAAGATTGAGCTATTTGCTAATAATGATAATCGCCGCGAGGTATGTGATTCTTCCTATCCTCTCGACCGTGATATTTTAAAAGAATATATATAGTACCTAGACGCACGCGTGTTAACCGAACGTGGTTTTACTTCATGTCTTTTGACTTGAGTTTTAAATAATAAAGAATCTTAAGATTTCAAAAGAATTAAGAATCGCTTATGAAAGAAGAGTAATGCTTGGTTTTAAAGCTAAGAGTTATACTAGCTTTACGGGAAGTTAGTATAACGACTTAAGAGATAAAAAGAATGGTTTATTGATTTTAGAAGTTAAGAGACTTGATCTTAAAAGATAAGAGACTTGACTTAATTGAATTGATATGAATGTTGTTAAAAAGTGTGAAACCTCATTCGTGAGTAATGAGTACTTGGTTTTTAAAGAATAATGTTTTATCGATTTAAAAGAGAACAAGTATCGAACTAACCATCGCAATGCTAATAAAGGAAAATGTATTGACAAATAAGTAATTATATTAAAACCAGTAGAAACCTCCATCTGCATAGAAGCTAAGATAAGACAAAAATGTATTACATTTCCTAGACCATGGCTACTTTAGTAAGATTGTTATAAACAAGAATAACCTACTCACACATAAGGCATATGTTGCTCAAATTGTTTTAAAAGAGAATTACGTTATTAAGTGATTAAGACTATGAACTATGAAATCTTTCGAAAATAAGAGACGTGAATGTTTGAAATTAGGCAAACTTGAACTTTGGAAAAGAATGTTGTAACTTGATTTTAAAAGGAGAAGTGTTTTGGTTTAAAAAGGAAAGTATGGAAGTTGTTTTGGTTTACTTAAAAATGTTAGTCACTCTAATTTTATAATACAGCATCGTGACCTTTGTAAAAGAAATGGATCTTTTAAAAGAATTTAACGCACGTAGTACTGGGGTTAAAACCGACTTTGGCATAAAATGAAAGTACTGAGTTGTGTGTAACTTGCCTATGTTTGCTGCGATAGCCTTGTCTATGCTAGTATTGTATTTCTATACCACCGCTGTTTCAATCTGAGGCTGGCTGATTTGTTATGATCTTACTTGACGCATACAGCGGACGGAGGATTCCACTGCGCGCCTCGCTGTAGCGTTATTCCATAGACTAGCTCTCCGCGAGGTTTTATCGATTCGCCTTGGTATCCGGTAGTTAGCCTTCGACTTGCCCTGCTCGCTTAGTGGCGAAGTCTCGGATACGGCCGTATCCGTAGTTAGCCTCAGATTTGCCGGCCACCACGCGACACGACTTTGGTATCCGTAGTCAAGCTGTGACTTGCCGTGACGCCTTCGCGGAGTCTCGTGACGCGCCGTATCCGTAGTTAGCCCTCGCATTTGCCCGGCCACCACGTGACACCGCTTTCGTATCCGTAGTCGCTTTCAGATTGCCGCATCGCCTTCGTGGTTTGGTTGTATAGTATTGTTAGTACGGCTTGGTATCCGTAGTTGGCTCGCATTTGCCCCGATTGACGATGCGGCTTTGGTATCCGATAGTTAGCCTTCAGACTTACCGCACGATTTTATGACTCGTGGGACTCGTGTTTACGTACCGGTGTTATTATATCATGATCGCCGGCAGAGGAAGGTATTCCACGCATGATTGATGTCGTGGGCGTGAGACCCATAGTAATATTTGAGTGATGACTTGAGGCGAGTCCGACTGACATGACTTCTTATTTATCATGGATCGTAGTTTGGTTATCATACATGTCTCCCGCTTATATAGACTACTATGATTTCATTTATAGTATTTTAGCTTCACATACTGTACCTTTGTATCGACTTCTTCGTCGCTCACGCCACAGTAGAGGTACACCACTGTTGATCCTCGCCATGTGATCACGCCAGCAGATTGGGAAGCTCCGCTTCTCGAGGCTTATCTTTCGTATAGTCCTCACATCGAGAGGTACTTGTACATCTGGGTATGGGCCCCGTCCCATCATGTTGTATAAAAACTCAGAGGTCCAGAGTAATCACAAGTGTGGTTTGTGCGATGTAAATCGCTCAAACTTTGTATATATATATACGCCTAAAGGCTTACTTTCTCTTAGATAAAATGTGTCTCATTTTACATTTGATTCATGTCTTGTTTTTATGTTCCGCTGATTTCTAATGTCAGATCACTAGTGGTGCCCGGTAGGCACCAGCCACGCCCGGATCGGTCGTGACATTATGGAAGGTGAAGAACTCGCAATCGATCTCGCAGATGTGTTATCCCACCAAGCTACCTCCGGACAAGCTTTCGCCAAATGGCCCCGGGCCGCAAGCATAACAATCTCTCAAATTTGTACGACACTCTCCTTATGAATTTTTCCACAACGGACACCGAGACAAGTGGTGGCCTCATCCGGCGAGCACTTACTCCCATGAAAATCAAACTCGGAGCCCGACCGCCCCGAATACCCCGAACGCCCCAAGATCATGGAGGACCACTCATCAAGTGAGGTACATAACTAGCTGGCCGAGGCGCCGCCTAAACTTACTAAAGGACCCGCTGCTCGCCTCTTCTCGCGATCTCGCCATTCGCCGACCTCTCCGCCTCACACCTGTGCATAAGCTCGCACGCGGCAATGTCCATGCCCGGTCAAGAGCTACACCAACAAGCTCGCTAAGTAGTCATCGAGCCCAGGACGTAGCGGTGCACTCGGCCCCATGTCGGCATTAACGCGGACGCATCGAGCTAGCGAGCCAAACTCCACATCAGACACGACCGCACGCCCCGCCCCGCCTCAATATCAAAAATCTTACCCGAGCCCTCTCATCTCGCGAGGCAAGAAATGTGCAAGAAATGCCTCCGAGAACTCGCCCCAAATACCGGAGGCGCATGCTCCCCGGGACACCTCCCACGAATCAAACTACCGATTGCGGTATCACGCACCGATGTGAACCTAAGACCACCGACCGGCCTCCAAGCCTCGATCACTCTCACGATCCGTCAGAATCGCTTGATGAACTCCTACGATCATCCTCGTGCCTCGATCCATAAACACAAGCGGCCGCAACTCAAAGTCCCGCACTCAAACTATCCGCTCGGTGAACTACGGTACTACCACGGAATCGCCAGATTCAAATTTTATCCTCATGTTCTGCCACGATCCCGCCAGAATCGCTATCTCTTTGTACTTAACTCCTCTCGCTTCCAGCCGCGGACCGAGGCTCGTGTATCAGGTCTCAGCACATCGCCGCGCTCTAAATCACTGGGCCGGCGCCGCAAAACTCGCCGTCAAGCACTATTCGTAATGACCGCTGCGCCTCGCATTCTCTCAGATCTCATTAGCGCTTCTCGGCCGCTTGCCCATCTGCCCGGGCTTTGCGCGGAGGCATAGCCGGTAAAACGGAATACGCTGAGGGGTCCAACTTATAACACGCCTCTAAGGCACGATCTCGTAATGAGAAGAATGGAAACCAATCCTAAATTTCTCAAATTTCCTGGACATAGATGTGGTGCACAACACATCGATAATCAAGACTTACCAGATTACCTGTCAGACACTTTCCGAGGATTAATCGCTCGATAATTTTTTGTCACGACCGATCCGGCCGTGGATCGTGCCTACCCTGCACCCTAGTGATACAACATCGCAGAAAATCAGCGAAATAAAACTTAAACATGAAACAAGAGATATGATAATAAAACAAAGCAACCAAACTGCTCTTTCAGATATATATAATTAAAATCGAACGCTATATCCTTACAAACCCGCCTACAACAAAGATTTCATGCACTTAAGATTTTTTATACAAGATGACGGGACAGTGCCCCGCCATACCCCTGATTGTACAAGTAACTAAAGTGAAAGGGTACTATACCAAAAGATAAGCCTCCGGATAAACGGATCTTCCCAATACGCTGAATCGTGATCCATGAGCGAGATCAACAATCGGTGTACTTACCGCAGATGAACGCAGCTTCAAGGAGGTCAAGACAACAGTACCAAGTATGTGAAATCGAAAATCAGAAATGAAATCATAGTAGTCTATATAAAGCAGTGAGACATGTATGATAACCAAACTACCACAATAAATAAGCAACATGTAAGTCAGGGACTCACGCCCTCAAAGTCATCACTCAAATATAACTATGGGTCTCACGCCCTCAAAATCAATCATGCCCGTGGAATACCTTCCTCACTGCCGGCAGTCTATGATATAACAACACCAAAGAGTACATATGAACACCAAGTCCCACCTGAGTCATAAAACCGTACGGGGCAAGTACGAAAGCTAACTACCAGATACCAAAGCAGCATCATCAACTGACCGGGGCAAGTACGAAAGCCAACTACCAGATACCAAAGCCGTACTAACAATACTATACAACCAAACCATGAAGCTGATACGGGGCAAGTACGAAAGCCAACTACCAGATACCAAAGCCGTGTCACGTAGCTGACCGGGGCAAGTACGAGGGATAACTACCAGATACCAAAGCCGTACTAACAATACTATACAACCAAACCACGAAGCTGATACGGGGCAAGTACGAAAGCCAACTACCAGATACCAAAGCCGTGTCACGAAATGATCGCAAGTACGAGGCTAACTACCAGATACCGCGTCGATCACGAGACTCCGCCACGGCGACACGGGCAAGTACGAAGCCAACTACCAGATACCAAAGCCGCGGTCACGAGTGACCGGCAAGTACGAGGGCTAACTACCGTGATACCAAGGTCAGATTACGAGACTTCGCCACTAAACTGAACGGGGCAAGTGCGAAGGCTAACTACCAGGTACCAAGGCCGAATCATCTACGAGACGGGGCAAGTACGAGAGCCAACCACCAGATACCAAGGCCGAATCAATAAAACCTCATGGAGAGTTAGTCCATGGAATAACACTATCAACAGGAGCGCACCCGTGGAATCCTCCGTCACTGCCGGTACGTCCAAGTAAGATCATAACAAATCACCGCCCCATCGAGACGCTGGTATAGAAATACAATACTTGCATAACAAGGCTATCACACGCAAACATAGGTAAGTTACACCCAACTCGAGGTACTTTCATTTTATGTCAAAGTCCGGGTTTTAACCCCAAAGTACTACATACGTTAAATTCTCTTAAAAGATTTATTCCATTTACAAAGGTCACCCGATACCCGTAGTATTAAAATAGAGTGACTAACATTTTTAAATAAACCAACACACTTTCCTTTTTAAAATCAAGTAACAACATTCTTTTCCAAAAGTTCAAGTTTGCCTAATTTCAAATACTCAAGTCTCTTATTTTCGAAAGATTTCATAGTTCATAGTCTTCATCACTTATTAACGTAATTATCTTTTTAAACAATTTGAGTAACGTATGCCTTATGTGTGAGTAGGTTATTCTTGTTTATAACAATCTTATTAACGCAGCCATGATCTAGGAAATGTAATACAATTTTGTCTTATCTTAGCTTCTATGCAGATGGAGGTTTCTACCGTTTTAATATAATTACTTATTTGTCAATACATTTTCCTTTATTAACGCCGCAGTGGTTCGCTCGATACTTATTCTCATTTCCAAATCAAGAAAACATTATTCTTTAAAAACCAAGTACTCATTACTCACGAATGAGGTTTCACACTTTTTAAAAACTTTCATATCAATTCAATTAATTCAATTCTATTAACTTCTAAAATCAATAAACCATTCTTTTTATCTCTCTTAAGTCGTTATACATAACTTCCCATAAAGATAGTATAACTCTTAAACTTTCAAAACCAAGTATTACTCTTCTTTCAAAAACGATTCTTAATCCTTTTGAAATACTGAGATTCTTATTATTTAAAACTCAAGTCAAAAGACATCAAGTAAAACCAAGTTCGCTTAACACACGACGCTTCACCGCACTATATATATTCTTTTAAAATATCATGCTCAAGAGGATAGAAGAATCACATACCTCGCGACGATTATCGACTATTAGCAAAACGCCCAAAGTACCGTAATCCGCTTAGCCTTTTCCACCCTTCGAGTAGAATACGCTACTCGCGACTACTTCAACCTATAACGGCCATATAAGTCTATCAACGCCTAGACTACTCAGAAAATAATTCTAGATACAGATTCCTTATTCTATGGAAAATTGGGCAAGACTTCCTACCACAACCACACAAGTTCATCAGAATACAAATTTATGTAAGTACAGCTCAATCTTCTTCTTCTTTATACCATCCTTATATATATATCCTATACTCATTTCTATACTACTACAAGATGTAATTTCCAATTACAATGTAAGGACAAGAGTATTTACCTCGATAAGCCCAAAATTATCCAAGTTTATACGTCGATCCCGAGCAACGCTTAGCTCCTATTCGAACGCCCACCCGCTCCAAGAACCCTTTAGAAGTTCTACACAACTTCTACTTAACACTTCAACCGACTATGAAGATTTTCACGAGAACAACTCAAGAGAGGGTTTGTTTCGCCAAGGCCTCTCAAAGGGGAGGAACCTGACTAAAACTACACTGTGTGGAGGATTTTGCCTTGAAATTTCACAAGTGTGAACGAAGAAATAGTCTTGCATTAGAGGGCATTTATAGGACATTCAATGGCCAAGATTGAGGCAAGTGGAGGGCAAGTGGAGGCGGAGATTTGGACAAGTGTTGCGCTGGTCCCACTTGCTCATCTACTACACAAAATATCACAAAATATCCTACCTAATCCTCGACCAAAAACAAAGGCCAAAAACGCGCCAACTTTCGTCCAACTTGATCGCTTCACTGAGGGTGACAAGTGTCGCTTCTCGCTGGTCCAAAATATTTCATCTCTAAAAATCCGCAAAAATTATAAACGTTGCAACCGTAATTTTCCCTTCGCAAAGTCCGGAAACGCTTCGCTGAAACAATTCTTTTCGCTAGTCAGAACAAATTTCGTCCCTTTGCCTACTTAAGGCTTAAACTTTTGTACGTACGCCCTCACGTACATACTCTGGAATTACGGGGTATAACATACACTCTCATTTTAGTTTACTTAAGGCACTAACGTGTCATTATAAATCCGGGAGTTTAACCCAAAGTACTACGTACTTCTATTCTTTTAAAATGACTCATTTTCATATAAAACTTCCAAGATACTAATAACCGTAGTATCAAGTCATAACTACATTTTAAGACAAGTCACAATACCTTTCGTAAAAATACATTTTGGCTTCTAAATCAAGTGACTTCTTTCTTTTAAAACTTTAAGCAATTGATGCCTTTAAATCAATTTTCCTTTCATTATCAAGTCATTTATCATACTTATATTACTTAGAGTAAACCACTCTTTTTAACTTTCCATAAAGTTATTATAACCAACTTCCCATAAAGCCGTTATACTAGCTTTATACATTAGCAACTTACATACTTCTTTATAACCAAAAGACTTAAACTTTCCAACAAAACAAGTATCAATAATACTTTCAACATACTTAAAGTCTCTTAACTTTTGAAAACCAAGATATCCTTAATATTTAAACAAGTGAGTTAATTTCCTAACTCAATCAACTTGGACATTCTTAAAATAGGCCAAGGATATCAAATGGACTAGATTGTCAAAATCTCAGACGCTCACCGCATTCATACATTTACAACTTATTCATGCTCAAGAGATAAGAAAGTTCCACATACCTCTTCGGTTTAATCCACTTGCTAACTCCAATACGCCGTACGTAGTATGTCAACCTATAATGACCATAATACGTCTATTAACCTCTAGCTTCAAACGTAGAATATTCCAAGTGCAAAGTCACTAAATTCTACGGAAGATCGGACAGCACTTCCTTTGTTTCTACATACTTTGCCACCTTTTTCAAGACCGAATTCAATAACCAAACACGCCACATTTAAGGCCCAACAAAGTAGTTAACAATAGGGGATTACACGCTTAATCAAGACATGTAAAATTCCGCCCCACAATATATAACAAACTAGTCTAAACTACAATGTCAATTCGGCAATTAGGGCAACAATACCAATTCTTCTTCCAATTTCTTTTCAATATGAGTTGTTTATTATAAAATGTTATAAGGCCGCAATTGATTATAACAACTATGATCTTCAAGTAGACAACATGCGACGATTCTAATTATCGACCAAATTGTATTTCAATTTCAAATGGCTAAACATGTCATTTTCGGATTTGAGCTTCCAAATTTCCATAACACTTATCAAACATCATAACACATATCACATGATCATTTCTAACTTATAATAACATGGAATCTTCAATTACAAAAGTAAGATGAAGGTTATACCTCATTTAGCCCAAATATGATCCAAGATTACAAGTCGATCCTTAGCAACTTTAGCTCATCCTTTCGACGTTCCAATCCACTCCAAGTAACCCTTAGAAGCTTATGAAGAACTTATCTTCAAGTTCCAACTTCAAAGTTGAAGAACTCCTTAACTTTCCGACTTGCGACTAATACGAAAACGCCATTTTTCCGGGATCTTTCTATTGAGATACACTTACAATACTCTTAGGAACCTTGGTTTAAAGTGTGGAGCTTATTGGACAACAAACGAAAATTTTTGCTCTCTTGAACCCTCCAAACCCAAGAGCTCATTTCAGGCACACAAGTTTTGCAAATTTTTCTAAGCTGAGCTCATCCTTGCTACCAGATACTATATAACATAACTAAGGGCCAAGATCTATACACTTGAAAGGCTAGGATGAAGGATTTTAAATATCAAGTCGGTGGGCTTGTTGACTTGGTCAACAATGTCAAGCTTAGGTCTTTGCAAGACTTGATCATCCTAACATTGGTCAAATGACCACTTTAACCATGTATTTTCGTCCAAGACCAATTAAGGGTGGTGACACGTGTCGCCCTCCCGTTCGTCGCAATATTTCGTTTTCCGACAAATTCCAAAATTCCGATAAATTTTTACTCGTCTCAAATCTTAACATTTTTGAGTTCTTACGTACGTTCTTATAAACATATCCTGGAATTTCCGGGGTGTAACAATTTCCATGCTCCAAGCCTACCTTATCACCTCCTCAGAACGTACAATAACTTATCATAATACTATAATCGTGTTGTCTTGATCACAACAACCATTACTTACTCCTTATGGATCACATTCATACAATTCTCTTAAGCATACCACGTAGCTTAATCTATCAGCATAGTCTTCCATTATGTCCCTTAACATGACTTCTTAAGGGCTCACTACCCTTTTAGACGGCTCATCATTTCCTAATTATCTCAAATTAGTACGTAAACCTGGATGAGAATTCATTAAACTGTTTTATATCTTCCCGGTATCTAATTAGTCCTTACCAATTCTTGGTAATCCAAAATCATTCAAGGCAACACACATTTGACCCTCATACATAAATCTGTATAGATGTACGTCATTATACCAACTACACAACAATTATTACCAACGTGGATACGCAATCCCCATAATCTTTCCCCGGTCATCACGCTTTCTCGTAGTCGCAATCAACATAACTCGATAGAGAAACGACTTAACAACACACTTTATCGCACGATCTCGTAGTGAGTAAGAATGGAAGCCCTAAATGTCCCGCACCTCCCGATTATAGATGTGGCGACAACACACCGATAATCAAGACTTACTAGACACGCCTATAGACACTTTCCGAGGACTAATCGCCTCGATACCACTTTTGTCACGACGCTACCTCACATTCGCGCGATCGTGCCCTACCTGGGAACCCCTTACCGGTATACATCAGAGAGTAGTAGCGGAACATACATATAACTCAAAAGAAATAAATGACAGGCTAGCCGATAAGGACACCTTCCAAAAGTATACGCATAACCAAAAAAACAGTTACCTATTTTTTTTCTTTACAACCCAATCCACAAGATATGACTACAAACCTCTAAGAATCACAACTGTGATGGAACAGGGCCCCGTCATACCCCTGAATGTATAACAACCGATAATACCAGAGATCTGAACCAAAGATAAGCCTCCGGAGTAATAGAGCTTCTCAACAGCTGAACAATGATCCTAAGTGTTATACCCCATATTTCCAGAGTATGTACGTGAGGACGACGATAAAAGTTGCCTTGGTTAGCAAGGGACGAAATTTGTGCACAACTACCAAAAGAATTTTTTCCGACGAACGCTTTCCAAACTTTATGGCGGAAAATTACGGCTGCAACATTAATAATTTTTATGGATTTTTCCGAGAGATAAAATATTTTGGACCAACGGTAGAGGCGACACTTGTCACCCAAGGGACGGAAATTATGGGCTTCCTTTGGCATGTTTTTTTCATTTTTATGCCTAAAACATTTGGTCAATGTTTGGTAGATATTCGTGTGGTAGATGAGTGGGACCCACACAACACTTGTCCAAATCCTCACCTCCACTTGCCCACCACTTGTCTTAATCTTGTCCATTGATCGCCTATAAATACCCTCGAGTCAAGACTTCTTCATCCCTAAAACATTTCTAAGTCTTGAAAATCCTCCCTCTTTGTAGAAGCTTCCATCCAAAGAGCAACCTCCCCTTCGAGAAGCCTCGCCGAAAGTAATTTCCTGGTAGAAAATACTTCCAAGTATTGTTACTATTCCAAAATACCTTGGCCCAAATACCTTGTAGTATTCCAAGGTTACCCTATACTAAAAGCCTGTAAATACTACTATACTTCCCATCACTACAAAACTAAACCCTAAGGAAAATCTTCACCGTTAGTCAAGTATTACAAGAAGGCGCAGAAGTTCTAAGGGTTGTTTTGAGCGGTCGAGCACCTGCAGTAGAGCTAAACGTTGCTTCAGATCGACATTTAAACTTGATAATTTTGGGCTTACCGAGGTAAATACTTTGTTCTTCTATTGTAATTGGAAATTACATAACGTAGTAGTATAGAAATGAATATAAGATACATGTAAGGATATTATGGAAGAGAATTGAACTCAGAATAAAGGATATTACGTAAGAGAATTGAATCAAATCACATCAAGAATATTAGCAATAAGATTAAATCGTACTTACATAGACCGTATTTGGCATGTGAGACTTGTGAGTTTAATGGGTAGGGGCTGCCCATTTTCCGTAGAATAGAGAACCCCCGCTTAGAATATTCTATGCAGTAGTTCAGACGCTGATAGACGAGTATGGCCTTTATAGGTTGAATGCTCGAGAGTATGCTCTACTCAGCGTGACAAGGCTAGCCAAGTTATAGCCATGAGCGCTTTGGTTAATTGGTCGATAATCGCCGCGAGGTACGTGGATTCTTCCTATCCTCTCGAGCATGATATTTTAAAAGAATATATATAGTACGGTAGACGCATTTGTTAACTCAACGTGGTTTTACCGAGATGCCTTTTGACTGAGTCCTAATAATAAGAATCAAGTATTTCAAAGAATTAAGAATCGTTTTGTTAAGAGTAATACTTGGTTTTAAAAGCTTAAGAGTTATACTAGCTTTACGGGAAGTTAGGTATAATGACTTAAGAAAGATAAAAGGAACTAGTTTGTTTAATTGTTTAATAACGCCTTATATTGATTTCTAAATGAGAATAAGTATCAAACAAACCACAAGAACGTTTAATAAATGGAAATGTATTGACTAATAAAGTATTATTAAAACTAAGAGAAACCTCCATCCGCATAAGCTAAGACGAGACAAAAATGATATTACACTTCCTAGATCATGGCTTCTTTAATAAGATTGTTATGAATAAGAATAACCTACTCACACATAAGGCATATGTTTCTCAAATTGTTTAAAAGAGAATTATATTATTACTGATTAAGACTATGAACTACTAAACCTTTCAAAAATGAGAAATTTGAGCATTTGAAATTAGGCAAACTCGAACGCTTGGAAAATAATGCTATTACTTGATTTTACAAAGGGAAGTGTTTTGGTTTACTTAAAAAGATAGTCACTCTATTTTTATACTACTGTATTGTGTGACTTTTGTGAAAGAAACGGATCTTTTAAAAGAGTTAATGATTGAAGTACTTTGGGGATAAAAACCCAAACTTGTTAACATAAAGTAGAAAGTACCTTGCGTGAATAACTTGATTGTGTTGGTTTGTGATAGCCTTGTAATACTTTCTTGTTAATTTGATAAGTAAACATGTTTAGGATGCTACGTGTGTTAGTATCTCGTGATGCTTGTGTAAAGCGGGTTTCTTGATCAGGCTTATGTTGTTTAACGATGTTATGATAGTATTGTACCACTCACCTCTGACATGATACCGGGGTTGTCGCCTTCACGCGTGGTATACCGTGCGCCGACTATGATTCGAGAATACCTCACGCTGGTCCAGGGACCGCGCGAGCTACGAGAGTTCCAGTTAGTGTGCGCCTATATGGCCACGCGGTCTACGCGCTACGCGATCGCGAGTCCAGATAATGCCTGGAGAAGCTACCCTCACGCGGAATACCCCGCTGGCCTACGCGTGGCTCACGCGGAGTCATGGGAATGTCACGACACGAACTCGCTCGCGGATCGTGCCTTCCTGCACCCAAGTAGTCATACATCGAGTAATCGGAACATAAAAACAATACATGAAACAAATGAAATGAGACACATTTACTCGAGAGAAAATCGCTTTCTGATATATATAAATAATTACAAAGTCAATGCTTAATCTCTACAACCCCGCTCACAATACAAAGCGTTGCACTTCTAAGATTTATACAACTACTATGACGGACAGTGGCTCGCCATACTTTCGAATGTAGTAAGAACTCTCATGCACTGTGGTAATATACCAAAAGATAAGCCTCAAGGAACATAGCTTCCTAATACAAATGTGATCCTAAACGCGGGGATCGATACTGATGTACTCTACCGCAGATTTAACGCACTTTCGGGCGAGGTCGTGATAACAGTACCAAGTATGTGAAATCAGAATATCAGAATGAAATCATAATAGTCTATATAAAGTAGTGAGACATGATGATAACCAAACTACAAGACATACATGTACAGCTTATATCAAGTCGTGACTCACGCCTCCAAGTCATTACTCAAATATAAATATCGGGTCTCACGCCCACAACATCAATCATGCCCGTGGAATACCTTCCTCACCGGCAGTGATATGATATGATACACCAAGAAGTACACCAACACCAAGTCCTACCGATGCCAAAGCCGCACTAACAATACAATACAACCAAACCACGGTCGACACGGGGCAAGTACGAAGCCGACTACTGATACCAAGGCCGACTCACGAGCCGATCGGGCAAGACGGTGGCTAACTACTGTGTACCAAGGTCAGATCACGCAGACTTCGTCACTACACCGAACGGCAAGCGCGAGGGCTAACTACTGTACTAAGGCGTAATCACCACGAGATCGGGCAAGTAAAGCCGACCACCGTGTACCGCGCCGAACAAGAAGAAACCCTACGGAGAGCTAGTCCATGGAATAACACTATCACCGCGAGCTGCACTCGCGGAATTCTCCGCCACCGCCGCAGACGCCCAAGTAAGTTCTCAACAAGTCAACCGCCCCATCGAGAGACGCAGAGTATAGAAACACAATTTGCACAACAAAGGCTATCACAACAAGCATAGACAAGTTTCACAACAACAAGCATAGGCAAGTTATACACAACTCAAGGTACTTTCATTTTATGTCAAAGTCCTGTTTTAACTCTAAAGTACTACGTGACGTTAAATTCCTTTTAAGAGATCCATTCCTTTATAAAAGTCACCCGATACCCTTAGTATAAAAAAATAGAGTGACTTACATATTTTTAAGTAAACCAAAACAACTTCCATACTTTCCTTTTAAAACCAAATTAAGGCGATACCATGCCTTCTTTTAGACTCAAAACACTTCTCTTTAAAGTCAAGTTACCACATTAGAACCAATGATAAAACCCTTCTTTGTTTTCATAAAGTCGTTATAACTAACTTCCCATAAAGTCATTATAATACTTTATGTTTTAAACCAATTTAAAACAATGCCTTTCTTTCCCTAAAGTTCCAAATTTGCCCAATTTCAATTACTCAAGTCTCTTTATTTAGAAAAGTTTCATAGTTCAATGTCTTAATCTCTTTTAAAACAATTGAGTAACATATGCCATATGTGTGAGCAGTTTATTCTTGTTTATAAACAATCTTATTAAGCAGCCATGATCTAGGAAATGTAATATCATTTTGTCTTATCTTAGTTTCACGCAGATGAGGTTTCATCGGTTTTAATAATACTTCATTATTCAACACATTTTCCTTTATTAACGCCGCAGTTGGTTTGTTGATACTCATTCGATTTCCAAATCAAGAAACATTTCTCCTTGTAAAACTAAGTACTCATTATCACGAACGAGGTTTCACACAAAATTCATATTAATTCATTCAAGTCAAGTTCTTATCTTTTAAGATCAAGTCTCTTAACTTCTAAAAATCAAGAACCATTCTCTTTACTACTCTTAAGACGTTATACCTAACTTCCCATAAAGCCAGTATAACTCTTATGTTTTCAAAACCAAGTATTACTCTTCTTTCAAAACGGTTTATTAATCTTTGAAATACTTCAAGATTCTTTATTATCTGTGCTTAAGTCAAAAGACATTGCCGTAACACTACATTCGCTTAACACACGACGCTTCACCGCACTATATATATATTCCTTTTAAAATATTTCATGTCCTTATTATTCAAAGCTTAAGTCAAAAGACATTGCAGCATAACTATATTCGCTAGCACACGACGTCTACCATATTATATATACATATTATTCAGCTTAAGTCAAAAGATATTGCCACACGACGCTTACCGTGACTATATATATATTCTTTTAAAATACTTCATGCTCAAGAGTATAGAAGAATCACATACCTCGCGACGATTATCGACTATAAGCAAAACGCCCACGGCTATAACCCGGCTTAGCCTTGTCCACCTTCCAAGTAGTATATGCTACTCAGCAGATTCAACCAATAGTGTTATCACCATCAGAACATACCCCATGTAAGTATTAATCTTCTACTTATATATTCTTCACGTGATTTTAGTTCAAGTCTTTTCTCAGAATATCCTTCATTACAACAATTCCTCTTCTATGAATCTTATATTCATTTCTATATAACTACAGATGTAATTTCCAATTACAATAGAAGAACAATAGTATTTACTTGATGAGCCCAAAATTATCCAAGTTTAACGTCGCTCCCGAGCAACGTTAAGCTCCTACTTCGCAAGGCCTCCAACCCGCCTCCAAACAACCCTTGTAGTTCTACGAACTTCTACTTAACACTTCAACCGACTATGGGCGTTTTCCTTAGGGTTTTGTTTATGGCTAAAGGAAAGTATAATAGTATTTTCTGCTCTACGATGTGAGGTAACTTTGGAAAGTACTACAAGGTATTTCACAAAGTATTTGGGCATTATAGCAATACTGAGAGTATTTCTATACCACAGCTGGTATTATACTAAAACAACTAGGCAGTGGGGGTACCTCCAGACACTACAAAGCCGGGAGGGAGGCTCTCGCCAAGGGCTCACAAAAGTGGGGAGACTCTTTGGACGAGAACTACTCAAGAGGGAGGGAGGATTTCAAGACTTAGAAAGATTGCTCAAGTTTGACGAAGAAAGTCTTCAACTTATGGAGGGTATTTATAGGTCAAGCAATGGCCAACCAATGGCCAAGATCCATCCAAGTGTTAGGCAAGTGTAGTATTAGGATTTAACCATGTAGACCTTATCCATCTACCACCAAAATATCACAAAATATCCTACCAACTCCTCGACCCCCAAATCGCCCAAACCACCACAATTTCTTCCAACGCGAGGTGACACATGTCACATGTCACCCTCCGCTGGTCCAAATGTTTCATTCTAAAAATCCGCAAAAATTAAAAATGACATAGCCGAATTTTCCTTCGCAAGTCTTGTAAAACGCTTCATTTAAAAACGATTCTTTTCTGCACTAAGGCCCAAATTTCGATCCTCACAATCCTTAAGGCTTAAATTATTATACGACGCCTCACGCATATACCGGAAATACGGTATAACATTCTCCTCCTTAGAAACATTCGCCCGAATGTTCCTTCTCAAGACGTAACGATAAAGTTCCTCTAACAAGTTGCCAACGCCACACCGCCACTAAATAGCACACGCTCTTCCTTTCTACTCACTGCACTTTCTCTAACACTTGAACTCTTCTAGCATAATGCACCATACTACCAATAATTTGTCACACAAACTTTGAGTCACTACTCCAAACTTGGTCATCTTACTAGCTTCACTTTCTCTAAGGCCATTCCCGCCTTCACGAACCGATTTTGGTCTAACGATCCACGAACTCATACGATGGTCATCTAAACTCGGGCTTAGCACCCTCGTGATTCTACCACCGGCGTGACCACCTGTAGGCTGACCCCACTCGAACAGCCGCTGGTTGGCCCGCAACATGGCCCCAACCCGACCTACTTAACGTATCAAGCTCTTGCTTCCCGATCCGAATAATCTTACCTATACAGTCATGAAAGCTACCACTTCCATTTTACACTACCCAAGGAATTTTCCCACAATTACTCCATGATACTTATACATTCGACAAAGATCACCCAAAATCTTGTACTCAAGACGGCCTTACATCTAAGGTCTCAATCTGAATATTCTAAAGTTCATCATTTTCTCACCTCAGCTTACCCTTTTCACTAACTGTGTTTCTAAATCACATTTTTGCACAAAGTTATCCTAACATAACAATTAACACATTATCATAACATCAATACATACAAGTCTCTAGAGGGGTTAAGCTAAGATATACCAAATAAAGTGTTCAAAGGACCGCTTAAATCGGAACTTCCACCGCGACTTCTCGCGGGCTCCACGGCCGCGATGGAACATCCTCGCTTAGCTATGGAAGGTGAAGAACCCGCAATCGATCCTCGTAGTCCCAGGTTATTCTACCACGCTCGCGCCCTGATGGGCCGCCAGATGGCCCCGCTGGGCCGCAAGAATAACAATCTCCTAAGTTAGTACGACACTCTCCTTGCAGGAAGTTTTCCACAACGCCACACCGAGACAAGGGGCACTTCATCCGGCGAGCACTCCTACTTCCTCAAAATCAAACTCGGGAGCCCCGACCGCTTCCCGAATATCCCGGCGTCCCGGCGCCGCGAGGACCACCAGATCGCGGAGGTACATAACTAGTTCGGCCGGCGGTCCGCTCGGCGTCACCAGCGACCTGCTCGTGCCCTCTTCACGATTCGTCATTCCGCCGATTTCTCCGCCTCACATCCAAGTGCATAAGCTCGCACGCTGGCAATGTCCATGCCCACCAAGAGCTACACCAACAACTTTCGCTAGGTAATCATCGAGCCCTCGTGAATATATCGGCACTCGATCCTCCATACTAGCTACCAACGCGGACGATCGCCAATGAGTCGAACTCCACATTGTACTCCAACAAGACGCCTGCTCGCCGCAACACCAAAATCACCGAGCCCTCTTCATCCGCGAGGCAAGAAATGTGCAAGAAATGCCTCGAGAACTCGCTCCATACCGGAAGTGCATTCTCTCCCTGACAGCTCCATGATCAAACTACCGATCGCGGTATCACGCAAAACGCTAACCTAGACCACCGACTCGGTCTCCGATGCCTCATCACTCTACGATCCAGAATCGTTTGATGAACTCCTCGCGATCATCCTCGGCCTCAACCCATAAAATCGCGCCTAAAACTAAAATCCCGTGAGCCTCAAACTATCTCGATCTAAAGTGAACCATCGCGCTATCGAATCGCCGCGCCCAATTTATCTCAAGTCCTGCCACCACTCGCCATTAATCGCCCACCTTGTAATTCCATCTCTTCTCGCTTCCGCATCGCGGGACCGAGGCTCGTGCATCGTGGTCTCGAGATCGCCGCTTCTACTGCAGCCTCCTCTCGCCGCTTTCTGCTCTTTGCCCGGCCGCTTTCGCGGAGGCATAATCGTGAAAACGGCACGCCAAAGCGGGTCCAACTTATCACACCGCTTAAGGTACGATCTCGTAATGAGAAGAATAGAAACTAATCCTAAATGTCTCGCACTTCCTAATTATAGATGTGGTGCACAACACACCGATAATCAAGACTTACTAGATACGGTCAGACACTTTCCAGGATTAATCGTGATCGATATTACTTTTGTCACGCACCAACCTGCCCGTGATCGTGCCTTACTCGGCACCCAAGTAGTCATACATCGTAGTAATCGAACATAAAACAATACATGAAACAAAATGTGAAATGATACATTTTACTCGAGAGAAAATCGCTTTTCGCATATATATAAATAATTACAAAGTTCAATGGGCTTAATCCCTACAACCTCGCCTACAACAAGCATGCACTTAAGATTTATACAACCACTATGACGTGGACAGGCCCCGCCATACCTTCAATGTACAAGAACCCATGCATCAGATAACATACTAAAAGATAAGCCTCCAAGGAACGAGCTTCCCAATACAAATGTGATCCAAACGCGGGATCGACAAACATTGATTTACCATGCAGATGAACGCCGCTCGCGAGGTCAAGATAATAAAGGTCACGACCAACTCGCCCGTGATCGTGCCTTACCTCGCACCCTAGTGATACAACATCGAGAAAATCACTAAATAAAAAAACCTTAAACATGAAATGAGACATGATAGATAAACAAAGCAACCAAAACTTGCTTTCAAGATATATATACATAAAACCTCAGCTTATCCTTTTACAAAACCCTTCCACAACAAATGCTGCACTTAAGATTTTTATAACAACAATGATTGACAGTGGCCCGCCATACCTCGAATGTACAAGAGACTACAACTCAGGAAACTTACCAAAGATAAGCCTCAAGGAACGGAGCTTCAACACGCTGAAATGTGATCCTAAGAGCGAGGACTCACGAACGATGACTTACCGCAGATTTAACGCACTTCTGAGGTCAGATAACAGTACTCAAGCATTGAAATCAGAAATATCGTAAATGAAATCATAGCACTTATATAAAGGTGAGACATGTATGATAACCAAACTACAAAGATACAACATATAAACAAATATAATGTCGTGGACTCACGCCCAAATCATCACTCGTGCTCCGTGGAATTCCTTCCTCATCACGGCAATGCTATGATATGATATCAACACGACAACAATCCAACGGAGATACCCGCGCTACGTGATCGTGTCAGATGTCCAAAGGGAAACAATAAGACAAAGATTCCAAATGGAAACATACCCGCGCTACGATCGTGTCAAGATGCCCAGCGGAAACAATAAAGCAAAGATTCCAAATGGATACATACCCGCGCGCTACGCATCGTGGTCAAGATGCCCAAAGGGAAACAATAAAGCAAAGATTCCAAACGGAAACATACCCGGCGCCACGATCGCGGTCGCGATGCCCAAAGCGGAAACAATAGCAAAGATCAAAATGGAAGATACCCGCAGCGCCACGATCGTGGTGATGTCCAAAGCGACAGCAAAAGTAACACAATCACCGCGAACGCATCTGCGGAATTTCTCCGCCATCACGCAGACGCCCAAGTAAGTTCTCAACAAGTCAACCAACCTCCATCGCAGAGGCACTAGAGTAGGAAAAACACAATTCTGTACAACAATGGCTATCACGCATAAAGATAGGCAAGTTTCACAACGACACATAGTGTGTTTCACAACAACAAAGATATAAGTGTGTTTCACAACAACAAGCATAAAGTGTTTCACAACAACTCAAAGTACTTTCATTTTATGCCAAGGTCCTGTTTTAACTCCTAAAGTACTACGACGTTAAATTCCTTTTAAGAGATTCATTCTTTTTATAAAAGTCACCCGATACCCGTGAGTATAAAATAGAGTGACTTACATCTTTTAAGTAAACCAAAACAACTCCCATACTTTCCTTTTTAAAACTAAATTAAGGCAACACTATGCCTTTCTTTCCTAAAGTTCCAATTTGCCTAATTTCATTTACACAAGTCTCTTTTTAGGAAAGTTTCATAGTTCAATGTCTTAATCTCTTTTAAAACAATTTAGTAACATATGCCATAAAGTAGCAGGTTATTCTTGTTCATAATCAACCTTATTAAGCTACCATGATCTAGAAAATGTAATATCATTTTGTCTCATCTTAGCTTCTATGCAGAATGAGGTTTCACCGGTTTTAATAATACTTAATTATTCAATACATTTTCCTTTATTAACGCCGCAGTTGGTTTGTCGATACACATTCCGATTTCCAAATCAAGAAACATTATTCCTTTAAAAACCAAGTACTCATTACTCACGAACGAGGTTTCACACATCTTACAACATTCAATTAATTCAATTAAGTTAAGTCTCTTATCTTATAAGATCAAGTCTCTTAACTTCTAAGATCAAATAGCCATTCTTTTATCTCATTTAGACGTTATACCTAACTTCCCATAAAGCTAGATAACTTTAAGTTCTCTAAACTAAGCATTACTCTTCTTTCAAAAGGGTTTCTTAACGAAAGACTTCAAGTTCTTTATTATGACACATCAAGTCGCTTATAAGTCAACCGCTACCTTTAACAATCACAAAGCTTTTTCTTATCTACATAAAGTCGTTATAATCAACTTCCCATAAAGCCGCTTATAACCCTTTTTATGTTTTAAATCAATCAAATACTTTTAACACATGCACGTCACCGCATTTACATAGTTATACACATATCATGCGAAAGATGGTAAGAGGTTCACACACCTCGCCATTTAGCACCGACTAATAGCAAAACGCCCAAGTACTTCAAACCGCTTCGCCACTTAAGCCACGCAATCGCACTCACACGTAGTACTTCAACCTATAAGGCCACAAGGCGCTTTATTAACATCTAGATCTCATCGCTCCATATTCTACGCAAATCGCAAGAAGACTCTCCCGCAGTCAGAAATCTCCTCCTCTATCGGTGCCGCCACCAAGCCAACCGTGGGGTTTGCACGCTCAACCTGACGTGTACAATTCTACTCACAGATACTACATGCTTCACCGTAATACAGCCCCATGTAATTGCAATACCACTTAAAATTCGTGCTTAAGTCGCAAGACATCGCCGTAAGTATTATTCGTGCTTAAGTCAAAAGACATTGCCGATAACTACGCTCGCCTATATATAGTATACTTCAACTATATATTCACAATATGTAATTTCCAATTACAATAAGCGTCAAGATAATTACCTCGATAAGCCCATAATTATCCGAGTTTAAACGTCGATCCTGGTCAACGCTTAGCCTAACTCCGGCGCCTAACCCGCCTCCAAACCACCCTTAGAAGTTCTAACCAACTTCTACTTAATACTCCAACTAACTATGGAGATTTTCATTGTGGTTTCCTTGGATCAAGCGGAAGTATAATAGATTTCAGCTTTTCAGATAAGTATAACCTTAGAATACTACAAGGTATACTACCAAGGTAATTGGGCATTATAACAATACTGAGAGTATTTCTACACCACAAAGCGGGTATTATACTAAAGCAACTAGCAGTGGTGTACACCTTCTACTTCCCACTAGTGATGTGGGTACTCGCCAAGATGGGAGAGGGCCTCGCCAAGTGCCTCGCGGTGTGGAGGACGAGAACCATGCGGGGAGGAGGAAAGCTTTCAAGACTTAGAGATTTTTGTGGACGAAGAAGTCTTCAAACCAGTGGTATTTATAGTCGCCAAGCGCCAACCAACGGCCAAGATTATGCCAAGTTGCATAGTGCGTAGGTCAAGATCATGCCAAGTGCACCTTATCCATCTACCATAAAAATATCCTATCAACTACTTGACAAAACCCACCCAAGTCGCCCACTTTCCTCACACTAATGAGAGGTGCCAAGTGGCGCCTCTGTCGTCCAAAATGCTGCCTCCCGGAAAATCCGCAAAATTAGAAATGATATAGCCTAATTTTCCTACGAAAGCCGTGGAAAACGCTCATAAAAAACGACTCAAAACGGGTGTCAGAACAAAATAATTTTCGCCAAGCCACTTTGCCTACCAAGGCTTTAAACTTTATACGCACGCCTTCACGTGACATACCCGGAAATACGGTATAACATTCTCCTCTCAGAAACATTCGCCCGAATGTTCCTTCTAAGCCTCAACCAAACGTGGCGCAGATAGTCTTCACCGCTATACCTACCGTAATAATCCCGCCACACCGCCACGTAAAACACCGCGCAAATACTCACATCTAAGCTCACGAGGAAACGCCTAATATCACCACGCCCCGATACCACTTTGTCACTTTGTCGCGAGCCTTGCTCCGACGCACTCCAACAAATGGTACCGGCCGCTGCGATCCCCGAGGCCGTCAGACACTAATCCTACTACATTTCCGACATCGTCAGATTCAAAACTCGGGCTACTTATCTCTAACGTGGTCATCATTGCTGAACACTGACGGATCTCCGATACTTTCCGATCATAACAATACGAAAGATCGGACGCATCGCTTCCTAAGCCTGGACGCAAAAGTTAACCTATAGGCAACCCGCCTATTCTTCACATGAACTCGTGGCCTCAAAGTAATCTGCTAAGTTCCTCTCGCTATACCAAAACTCACACACTCCTAACCACAATCACCGGAACAAGCTCCAACTAACTATCTCAACTCGCCAACATCGAACCAATCGACCAAGAACTTACACTTCCGCCCTACAAGGCTTAAAAAGGCGACATCCAACACCGAAATGGTAGCTTAAACGCTCTCTCCACCGAGACAACAATCCTACAACTACCTCAAATCACACACCGCCCGAGGCGAACGCGACTCGAGACTCACTCGAAGTTCTTAACCATGCTCGTAAAACTTCCAAACAAAACATCTCAAACTGGCTCCACCGTTCGCCATAAGCGGAAGGTAGGCACCCCGCGCAGCCTTACAATCTTTCTCGTACAACAACACCGCGAGTGAACGGTCCCGATCAAGAACACGGCGGGCCGCCCCATCACCCACCACTAGTCGAACGATCCACGAACTCGTGACAATGTTAACTAAACTCGGGCCTAACACCCTCGTGACTTCACCAACAAACAAAGTCATGGCTGACCCGCAGCATGGCCTCAACTCCGACCCACTGCAGAAACCACTCGCTCCCGATCCTAACAACTTTTCTAATCACGTTACTAAAACCCAGCGGCCTTCTTAGCTCAACTACCTCTTCAATCCACACTACTGTGGACTTATCACACAATATATCTCACGCGCACCAAGCACGGATAAGGATTAAACATAACACTACACCCTTTACTCGAAATGGCCTTACCTCTAAGGTCTCCACGATAAAACCTCTAAGGCTCACACCTTCTCTATCCCCAAAATCTTACTCTGCTAACCCACCATGATTTCTAATCACAACTAACACAATCGCTATCGTAACATAGCACTTAAGGTATATCACCTTATCACACATAACGATCTCTGAGGTTAAGGATATATCCATATCTATCGCCACTCTTAGTCGTTCTAATCAAACTCGCCTCGTAGGCTTATAGCTGGGCGTGACGAACTACCCACCGATCCTCAAGGCTAAGTCCTCCTACTAGACATTCTCTCGACATCGCACTCGACGGCCGTAGTACAAGTACCAACTCAAAAGACGACATTCCCGATAACGTCATTACACTGCGGAACCGAAACCCCGAGTTCACTCAACTCCCGATACCCCGAACGCTCCCGATATCCGTGGAAGACCACTCGCGATCGCGAGGTGCATATCAATTACCGCGAGGCGACTCGCCGAAGTTACCGCAGCGACTCACCGCCCGCCCTTCTCGCCCTTCGCAACCCGCCGATCTATACGCTTTCTGCCGCGCATAAGCCCGCATACGCCATGCTCAAGCCCAATCAAGAATTACTCTTGCACAACCTCTCTGTAGTCATCAAGACTCATGATACACGCAGATACTCCGGCAGCCAAATCCATACTAGTAGTGGTCGCTCGCAATCTATATTCATCGCTTCGGCCGTGGAAACCGGCGTTCAAATATCATGGCCGCAGAGAATCGCCACGCCATTGCAGCAACTCACTGGGAAGAGCGACGAGCATAACTCCTAATGAATTACCACCCCAGATGCAGATTGGCCGTGCCCACGAATTCTCAGATCAGACTGCAGCCTCGGCCGCCGCCGCCTCCCGGGTTCCAACACGTGAGGCATAACGAGCAGGAAATAATTTCGCTGAGGGTCCAACTTACAACATAAATCTAAGGTACGCATCTCAAAGTGAGTAAGAATAGAAACTAATCTTAAATGTCTCAGCCTCGACATAGACGTGGTGCACAACACATCGATAATCAAGACTCTACTGTACACGTCAGAGACACTTTCCGAGGACTAATCGGCTCGATACTACTTTTGTCACGACCGAACCTGCCCGTGATCGTGCCTTACCCTGCACCCTAGTGATACAACATCGAGAAAAATCTCAAATAAATAAAAACCTTAAACATGAAATGAGAGATGATAGATAAACAGCCAACCAAAACAGCTTGCTTTCAGATATATATACATAAAAACCCAATGCTTATCCATTTTACAAAACCCTTCCTACAACAAAGCATGCACTTAAGATTTTTATAATAACAATGACGGATAGGCCTCCGCCATACCTCGAATGTACAAGAGACTACAACTCAGTGTGAAATCCTACCAAAGATAAGCCTCCAAGGAACGGAGCTTTCCAACACGCTGAAATGCGATCCTAAGAGCGAGGACTCCACGAACGATGTACTCTACTCGCTGATTTAACGCACTCGAAGGAGGTCAAGATAACAGTACTAAGTATTGAAATCAGAAATATCGTAAATGTAAATCATAGCCTATATAAAGCAGAGATACGTATGATAACCAAACTACAAGATACAACATATAAAATACATATTAAGTCGTGACTCACGCCATCCAAATCATCACTGTGTCGTGGAATTCCTTCCTCACCACGCAATTATGATATGATATCAACACGCACCAAATCGGCTCACATCGTGCCTTACCCGCACCTAAGTAGTCAAACAACATCGAGAAAATCAGCGGAAATTAAAACTCATACATGATAACCAATGAAAAGAGAAACAAAGCAACCAAGCTTACCACTTTCAAAAATAACTAACACCCAACGCTACAATCCTCGCCTACATCGCATTTGCTGGGCTGCACTTAAGAATTTTTATAATATCTCTGATGGACAGTGGTCTTCGCCATACCCCCTCAATGTACAAAAGTTCTACAACTTGTGGAACTGCATCATGACAAAGTCTCCGGAATGGAGCTCGAGAACCGAACAAACATCCAGCGGGCGATCAATGTTACGATCTCAACTCGCTGATGAACGCAGCCCCCGCGGGCCGCATAACAAATTTGCATGCGAACACGTAAAAATATCGTGAAATGAAATCATAATAGTCTATAAGGAAAACAGGAGACATGTATGATAACCAAACTACAAGACACCACGATATACGCAACAAATCAAATCACATCAAGTCGTGGACTCACGCCTCAAAAGATCATTACTCAAAGGACGATACTGCTGGCTACCCAACGCGTCGGTATGTCCAACCCAATAACAAGATAGTACTACAGCTGGACGATACCGGCTACCCAACGCGGCCGCAGATGTCCCAACCAATAATAAGATAATACTCACCGACGCATATCGCCAGCTACCTAATCCGTCAGATGTCTAAACAAATACCTGTATGGCGACGGCATCAGACGTCGCATACTGTGGCTACCTAACGTCCGATGTCCAAACAAATACCCAGATAATACTCATCAGGACGATACTGGTTACCCAACGGTCGCATGTCCAAACAAATACCCGATAATACTCACCGTGGACGACACTCGGCTACCCAACGGTCAAGATGTCCAAACAAATACCCGATAATACTCAATCGGACGATACTCGCTACCCAACGGCCGTGATGTCCAAACAAATACCCGATAATACCACCGACGATACTGGGCTACCTAACGGGGCGCATGTCCAAACCGGGCTTTACAAGATAACACTCCTAATAAGCATACCCGCGGGCTACCCAACGGTCGATATGTCCCAAAGGATCAATATAGCGGGAAGATACCCGCCACTACCCAACGTGTCGAGCATGTCCATCATACCACCCGATATCCGCCCGTCGAGACTCCTGAGCACAAAGTCAAACACTTGTACAACAACAAAACTATCACCACAAGCAATGTGTGCAAGTTACACATAACTCAAAGTACTCGCTGGCGAGTCACAAACCGGGTTCCAACTCCCAAAATACTACATTCTTTCCTACCTTCAAAGACTTCTTTACGTAGGAATCCATACGATACTACCACACGAGTATCACACACATTCATGTTTAAAACACAATGTGACTTCAAACACAATTAATATAACGTCAAGCATACCTTTAAAAGTCCAAAGTAATTAACCTTCCCTAGGTCAAGTATTCCTACCTTTAAAACTAAGTCATTTACTTTTCCTCAAGAAAAGTTCGATATTTGAAAACAAGTGATTTATACTTTCAAACTCGTTACTTCTCTTTTCCAAAATCCAAAGTACATTATCCTTTGCAATCCATTAAGTTCATTCTTTGGAATTTTAAGAAAAGTCGTGTAACTTGTTATCAATGATTCTCATTTGCTGGTGCAAATCTGATCTAGGAAATGTAATATCATTTTGTTCCTTTATCTAGTTTCTATAGCAAAATTCGAGGTTTCCAATGGTTTTAATATAATCAATTAGTCGTAAACCATTTCCTTGTAACAATAAGCCATGTGTGTTCGAGCACTTGTTCCCACTTTCAAATCCATTTCACATTCTTGCGCCGCTATACCTAACTTCCCATATAAAGCTAGTATAACTCTTAAGTTTCTCAAAACTAAGTATCACTCATTACTCATTTAAATGAGGGGTTTTACAACTTTGAATACATTACACAATCCTCTCTACACCCTAAGTTAAGTCTCTTATCTTACAAGATCAAGTCTCTAACTTCTACCAATCAACAAACCGTTTCTTACCTTTTCACATAAAGTTGTTATAATCACTTGTAAGTATAAAGCCAAGTTATAACTCCTTTTATGTTTTAAAACCTGAACCAATTACCACATAAACATTTACGAGACCAAGAGGGCTCATTCTCTTAAGCCACCTGAGTGCCATTACATTAACTAGGGATAAGACTTACTTACTCTACACCTACCTGCTCTCTTTACACTTGGCACAAGTCAAGACACAATTTGGAAACCAATTTTTAACACACGTGGCGCCAACCGCATCTATATATTTCGCGCCATAAATAGCATGCCAAGAGGAGTATAAGAATCATATACCTCGCGAGACGATTGTTTCACACTTGCAAAATGCTCCACGCATTATCTCCCAAGCAGAATATGTTGCATCGGAGTACTTCAACCTATAAGGCCATAAAAACGCCTATCAAACTCTCTAGTTTCAACGTAGAAAACTAAGCACAAGGCGCCCTACATTCTACTTGAAATCGGATGGTAACTCCCTTTGTTTCTATTAACTCTACACCTGCCACCTTCTTCACAAGGTCGAAATCAATAAGGCTAGCACAAGATCCAAAATCTAAGCCAACTTAACTATAATACAATTTGTGCTCACAAATCTATACAAACTTAACTCATAATAAACAAAGCTCACAAATCTATTCAAACTCTAGAAATATAACAAACTGTGCCTGCTGCATCTATATACTACTATCTACAAGTAATTAACCTAAAACCCAGAGAAGGGAAATCTTCTTACCTTTAGAAAAGCCCACAAAAGCCCTTTCTACCACTTCTTCCCATTAACTCCAACCACCGGGCTTCTACAAGTTCACCAACACTTTTTCCTTCTTCTTCGCTGGCCCAATGTGGCCCCTAAGGCTGTGTTTCTAAAAACTGCAGGCGGAGAGGGTTTTCTCAGAGGGTTTGATGAATGGGGCTAAGTCCCAAGACTTGGCCCTAAAACAGTGCTTCTATCTGGTTAGTGCTGATTTTTAGTGGACACTTGTCACCTCCCATAGTTCCTTATAAAATATCCCCATTTTTTTCCCTTTACCTGTAAAATCGGGCCAAGCGCGCCACATGCCTCACACGGCCAAGGCGCTAACACTTCAGAACACTGTATCGCTGCACGGCCATACTGTGATCTTGGCGGCCGCTACGCTTTCAACACCGGGCAGACTCGCGACAATCGCAAGCGCCGCCCTGCTCTCCTAGCCATACACAACCCTAATCGAAGTCATCGCGATCATCACAAACTTGAAATCCCATAACTTCGACTCCATGTCCAATCGACGAACTATTGGTCATGGCCGGACCATTCACCTGACTACAACATCAGCGCCTTTAAACACCTTTACACCCCAACAACTGGGGTCCAACATCAAAGGTAAACTCAAAATCCTTCCAAATACATGTTTGCCAACTTATCTATCCTCTAGAATTTACTTGCAACATTCTTCCTCGTAAACACTTCGTCCCAACGTTCCTTCTAAGTCTCTTTACACGCCTAAAGAGGTCTCTCTACTACTATACTCTACTAAAACATTTATGTCATGGCCATAATATAGAAATCACGATCTCCAAATTCCACTAACTGGGGAAATCACCTCTAACGCGGTAAACACTATTTTCCTCTCCTTGCTCCAAAGGATACTTCCTTACCTTGCACTCTCTTGTACACTCACACCCCCTCTCAGACACGCCCACAATTCAACAATGCCTGCTTTCTACCACCTCGAGTCACTACTCAACTCTCGCCCATTCACATCACGGCTACACACTTCATCGCAACTACCCACAACTGATCACACAAAACCTATGTATATACCATACACTCCGATGCTGATTAACACAATAAAGGTTTCTGACTTCCAAGACGGCTCTTGCATCTAAGGTCTCAAATCATGAAAATGTTCTATGTCTGCAATTTTTCATCCCAACTTACCCTTTATTAACTACAAGCCCAAATCACATTATATACACAAAGCTACCAACATAGCACTCAAATACATCACCACATCAAAGCATACTCTGTGAGGTTAAGAAACATAATTGTAACTATTGCTTCACTTCCTTCTTGTTTGCTCTACCATGTTCTTCCCATCACGCACAAAGAGGAGGACCGTCTAATCGATCCCTAAGGTCAATCTTCAACCTCCGCATATCTCCTGCTGACAATTCCTTGCAAATGGTCTTATCAATGATGTAAATAGATTTCCCTATTAGTAATGACACTCCCATCAGGAGCTTCACTACAATGGCTTACAACGTAGGCGTGGTCCCATCCACTAACATCCCCATCCTAAAAACTCAAACCGAGCCCGACTGCCTCTAATTTTTCGAACGCCCGACGACGAAAGGAGACCGCATCGCGGAGCAGATAACTAACTCACAGGCCGCCTCGCCCAAGGTCACCAGTGCGACTGGCCGCTCGCCCTATCAACATCTGCTCATTAATTTCACGCGTTTCACATCCAAGTGTGCATGAGTTCAGACACAATGTCTACGCCCCGCCAAGAGTTTACTCCGGCAATCCTCTCGCTGTAAATAGTCATCAAGCCTCGTGATACGTGCAGGCACTCGGCTCTCCATGTTTGCCATTGAACGCTGGGACGACCGAAAGCAGCGAAGTTAAACTCACGTTGTAATTTCAACTTCACGCTTCCGTCTCACTAACATCAAAAAATCATCACCCAGTCCTCTCTATCTACAGGCAAGAAATGTGCAAGAAATGCTCTCCAGAACTCGCCTCATTCATTGGAAGTATATTCTCCTGACAGCTCTACACGACCAAACCGGCCGATCAGTCACGCAATTGATGGGCAATCCTGGGGATCATCGACTCTGCCTCCATGCTTCTGACACTTCATGATTCATTGGGAATTGCTTGGAGGAATTCCTCATGATCATCTCGTGCCTCACCAGAGAATCAAGTGCTACAAACTCGTAAAGTCCTGCAATTTCAAAACTATCCGGGATCTCTGTGAACCATCGGGTGTTACGGAATCACATACCTAAAATTATCCTCGGTTCGCAACTCTGCCAATCGGGCTAACTCCTGTAACCCATCTTCCTTCGCTTCCCACTGGACTGGAGGCTTCAGCATCGGTTCAGAGATCGCTGCCGCTTCTACTGCAGCCTCCTTCGCCGCTTTGCCTTCGGCCTCCGGTTGCTTTCGCAGGCATAATCAAAACGCAAAGACGCCGAGGTCCAACCATAACACAGCCAAGGCACGATCTCAGAATGGTAAAGAATAAACTACTGTGAATGCCCACTTCTCGATTAGACGTGGTGCAACACATCGATAATCACGCACTTGCCAGACATACTACCGTGATACTCTCCAGGATCAACTGCCGATGGAGCCACTTCTCACACGATCTAAACTGCTCGACCGTGCCTTACTGCACCAAGTAGTCAAACAACATCGTAGAAATCGGCTGAAATAAAACTCATATGATAACTAACAGAAAGAGAAAACAAAGCGAATCAAGCTACATTTTTCTCGAAAAATAACTAACACCGGGTCAAATACAATCCCCGCCTAAGCATCAAGATGCACTCTAAGAATTTTTATATTATTCCCCACGGATGTAGCCCGCCATACCCCAATACAAAAAGCTCACAACTTCTGAACTGCATCAAGTGACAAAGTTCGGCGAATGAGCTGAGAATCAACATGATCCAAAGGGAAGTGATTTACTAGAAATAATGATTCAACTCATGCAGATTAACGCAGCTCCTCAAGGGGCCACATAACAAAAATTTGCATGGGAATGAAAAAATAATCGTAAATGGAAATCAGTAATAGTCTATATGGGAAAACAGAGATATGTATGATAATCAAACTAAGACACCACGAGAGCGTCACAAATCAAATCAATATCAAGTCGTGGACTCACGCCAAAGATCATTACTCGTGCTGGATTTATACCATACCAACGCCGGCCGTACGCTCCAACCCACAACAAGATAGTACTTTCAGTGGACGATACCGGCTACCCAACGGTCAGACGTCTCCAACCAATAACAAGATAATACTCATCGTGGACGATAATGGCGGGTTACCCAACCCGGCCGGGTGATATGTCCAAACAAATAATTGTTAATACTCATCAGGACGATACCGCGGCTACCCAACGGCCGGAGGTTCCAAACAAAATCGATAATACTCACCGGACGATACTGGCTACCCAACGTGGCCGTGATGGGCCCAAAACAAATACCTGTATACTAATCGTGGACGATACTGCTACCTAACGTGTCGAGCATACCACTATACCACCCGGGAGATCCATACTCCACGAGAGACTCGGTAGCACAAAGTCAAACATCAATAACAACAAACTATCACCACAAGATGTGCAAGCTACACACAACCCAAAGCACTCTTCTGCTAAGTCGGCAACCAAGCCCCAACCCCAAAATACTATATTTTTCCACTTAAAGACCTCTTCTCATCAGAAACCATAATGACACTAACATTTAGTGACTTACACACATCTATAAGCTTGAAACACGACTTAAACATACAATTAACATAACATTAGTATACCTTTTAAAAGTCCAAGTAATTAACCTCAATATGATTCTACCTTTTAAAACTAAGTCATTTACTTTTCCCTTAAGAAAGTCTTAGATTGAGCACATATGATTTATATTTAAACTGTTACTTTTCCAAAATCCAAGATATTATCCTCAGAACTAATGGGTTCAGTTTTTTAATTTTAAGAAAGTCGAATCTGTTATCAATGATTCTCATTTACTGTTAATAGATCTAGGAAATAATATCATTGTCTGATCTAGTTTCAGTTTAATTGGAGGTTTGTCAGTTTTAATATAATCAATTAGTTCTAAAACCACTTATTAATAACAGCCAAAGTGCAAAGGTTCATTTGTTCCCACTTTCAAATCCATTTCACATTCTGCGCCGCTATACCTAACTTCCCAGTTAGTATAACTCTTTAAGTTTCAAAACTACATCACCTAATACTCACTGGTAACGAGATTTTAAGCAACTTTAACACATTGCTGTCAACTTTCACACCAAAGCAGCCTCTATCTTGAGATCAAGTTCTAACTTCACTTCATCAACAATCACGTGATTTTATGCAAGTTGTTATAATCGATTCCATAAAGTCAAAGATAATTTCTTTATGTTTATAAAACCAACCAATTACCATTATAAACATTTATGAGATTATGAGGCTCATTCTTTTAAGCACCGGAGCGCCTATTAATAATTATAAGATCACATTACTTTACAATCTAACGGCTTCCCTTTACACTTTGCAACAAGTTACACACAATTTGAAAATCAATTTCTTAACACTAATGCCACAATCAGATCATATTTCACAAATAGCTGCTCAAGAGGATAGAAGAATCACATACCGCTAATGACACGACACTACAAAATGTTCCACAAGATTATTCCTTAAGACATGTTACAATTTAGTACCTTCAATCCTATAAGTACGCCATAAAATTATCAAACTTAGTTTGAATCAGAGTAACCAAGTACAAGGCCCCCACATTCTACGAAATCGACATTTAACTCGTTTCTCTATTAACTTGCCACCTTCACAAGGCCTAAATCAACAAGGCTGGCATCTGCAAACTAGTTTCATAACTTAACTATAACAATTTCAGTTCACAAATCTATACAACTTAACTATAACAAAATTTCAAAGCCTATTATAAACTATTCAACCTAATATAACAAATCTCAAATTGCTGTGATCTATACTACTATCACAAGTACTAACTCAAAACCCAGTATATGGAAACTCTTACCTTTTAGAAAAGCCTACAAAGTCTCTTTTCCTACCACTTCTTCCGCAACTCAACCACCAAATAGCTCCACAAGTTCACCTTCAACACTTTTCCTTCTCACCCAATGCCTCCCTACACAGCTTCATAAAAACCTGCAGAGTATGGAGATGGTTTTCTCGGGAGTGGTTATTCAATGTAAATGGCCAAGTCTTCCAAGACTGCCCTAAAATGCAGTTTCTATCGGGCTGAAACAAAAGGATCAGAGGGACACTTGTCACCTCCCATAGGCTCCTTTATAAAATAATATCCCCCCATTTTTCTCCTTGCATCTGCTGTAAATCCCGCCTTGCCAGCTGGCGCCTGGCCTGGCCACGCGCTAATACTTCCTCGTGAAATAATCAGATACAGACCAGCGCCGCGGCCGCATTCAGCCATGCGCGC